>AWOL01S0008711.1:7477-38984 GCA_000715115.1 Nicotiana otophora
CGAGAGTCAATTTTACCATAATATTGCACCCGGTGAACAATTAAACCATGAATATATGAATGCTCTTTATGGTAATCCAACTATTGATGAAAAAGATGATGAAGAAATAAATTTTGATGAAACGCAACCGGATGACGATATACCCACTAGTCCTGCTCCTGAAGTTAACCTAACTAATAATAATCTAGATGATCCCCCGTCTAACCCTCCTGTTAGTGCCCCTACTTTTTCTAGATAACCTTCCAAACGGGCAGAAACATCTCTTGTTTGGCAATTTTTTACTCAACTAAGAGAAACAAATAGGGCTAAGTGTAAAACTTGTGGCAAAGAGTTAGTTTTTCAATATGTTGGAAGTCGTGGGGGACGGGAAGTTTGAGTAGACACATATTGCTACACCCTCAAGATAAAGCTAGATATTTTCGTATGAAAGCTTTGGCTGAGGGGACAAGTGCACCTAGTCAGGTTGACCTTAGTATCGGGTCAAATCAATTTTAACCGGGAATTAACACGGTTACCGGTGATATTTTATATTATGATCCAAAAAAAGATCGGGAAGAATTGGCAAAAATAGTTACTGTTATGTGCTTACCTTATAGTTTTCCTTCTAATCCCCACTTTGTGCATTATATTAGAAAAGTTTATAATCCTACTTATAAAGGTTTTCCTCGCACAACCTTAAAGAGTGATATTTATAAATATAAACATGAATATGAACAATATTTGCGCTATTTATTTACTCATATAAATTGTCGTCTTGCTATTACAACTGATATTGGTAGAAGTGGTAATGACTGTGATTACCTTACTGTTACCGGTCATTGGATTGATGAGCATTGGATAATGCAAAAGCGCATTATTGCTTATAGAGGTATAGAAGCTATCCCTGTGCAGATCAAGGCGATTGAGAATATACCTGAAGTATTGAAAAATCAAAAGGAGGTGATGATACTGACCAAAAGGATAACAGTGCTCGAATGATTCATATCTTGTTCCTCCAAAAGGTTCCACAAAAGCTTTGCAATGCTAAAGAAGAACAAGAACTTTGAGTGGACCACAAAATGCCAACAAACAATGCCAAACTTGAAAAAGCATCTGTCTAACTTGCCTCTATTGTTAAAACCTGAATCTGGAGAACAACTTTTAGTGTACCTAGCCGTGGCACAAACTGTTATAGGTGCTGTATTGGTATGAGGAGACAAAGGTATACAATCTCCAATCTATTACTTAAGCAGGGCATTAATAGACGCCAAAACCAGGTATCCACACCCAAAAAAACTTGCACTAACACTCATAAATGGCTGCACGAAAGTTGAGACCATAATTCCACCACCATCCCATTTCAGTGGTCTTTAATTTTCCATTAAGGAGTATTCTCCACAAGCCAGAGCTTTCGGGACAACTTGCGGAATGGGCGGTCGAGTTGAGTGCATACGATATCACTTATCAACCCCAAAATTTGATAAAATCACAAGTTTTGGAAGACTTTGTAATCGATATTAGCGCTAGAATACTTTTCGAGGCAGAAAGGAAGCAATAGTAGCCTCCAAAACCATCTTAGGAACTTGGACCCTGTATACATAGTGCTCATCTAATGCAAAGGGACTCGAGCTTGGATTATAACACATCGCGCTGACTAGTGAGATAGTTTGGCAGTCAATCAAGTGCCATTCAATAATTAAATATAAGGCCGAGAATGAAGTTGTTGTCGTAGGATTTGAGCTAGCTCGGGGACTTGGTGCCAAACAGATAGAGTTAAAAAGTGACTCACGATTGGTCATTAATCGACTGCTCGGGACATATGTGGCTTGATAAACTCAGATGCAGCAATACCTCACACTAGTAACATATCTCCTAAGCCATTTCTAGGAATGGAAGGCAACTCAGATACCCCGAGAAGAAAATGCTAAAGCGGATACTCTAGACAACCTGGGATCAGCTGCAACCATCTCCGACTCCGGGGCAAGCACAATCGTCAATCTATTATATTCGACAGTCGATCCAAGTCGAGAAGAGGTAAATACCACTAACTTAATTAGAGATTGGCGCAATTATTTTATTGATTACTTGCAAAATGGCACGATGACCGAAGATAAGAAGGCTGCTCTACAACATAGGGTTCGAGCGGCAAAATATTTCCTCGTCGAAGGATATTTGTACTGGAAAACTTTTAACGACCTATTTGTCCAAATGTTTGGAACCAGGAGATATAGACTATCTGATGAGAGAAGTCCATGAAGGACACTGCGCGAACCACTCCAAAAATATGTCACTCGTTAGAAATTTATCAATGTAGGATACTACCATCCCTGAATGGAGCATGATGTAGGTGACTTTGTCAAAAGATACGACAAGTGCCGACGATTCTAGCATCGGCAACACTAGTCGGTCGAACCATTACATTCCACATTATCTCCATGGCCATTCATGAAATGGGGAATTGACATAGTGGGACCCCTGCCACAAGCACCATGCCAGGTAAAATCTTACTTGTATTAACTGACTACTTCTTAAAATGGGTGGAAGTAGGTGCATACTCGTAGATCTGGGAAAAGGAAGTGATCGACTTCGTGTGGAGGAATTCATATGCAGATTCCGGGTACCGAAGGAAATTGCATGTGACAACGGACCATAATTGTAGGGGCCAAAGTTACAAGATTTTGAAGGTTGGTAGATCAAAACAATTACTTACATGCCATATATAAGCTAACGGACAAGAAAAATTTTCAAACAAAGTCCTACTTAGTTATTTGAAGAAGAGATTAGAAGTAGCAAAAGGCAAATGGTCAGAGGAATTGCCCAGAGTATTATGGGCTTACCGCATAACGACGAAATCGAGCACCGGAGAAACTGCATTTTCCCTAATGTATCGGTCTAAGCACTGATTTTGACTGAAATAGGAAAACCTAGCCTAAGGTTCACGCACACAATTGAAGAATCGAACAACGAAGCTATCTCTTGCAATATAGACCTGGTGTAAAGATGAATAGAGATGGCTTTGATCTATATAGCTGCGCAAAAACAATGAATCAAGAAATATCAAAGCAATAAAGTCAACCTACGTCATTTCAAGGTATGCGACTATGTACTCCGAAGCGTATGTGCAGCTTCCCAAGAACCAGACGTGGGAAAGTTAGGGACGAACTGGGAAGAACCCTGCAGAATCAAGACAGTGAAGGCAAATTGGAATGCGGCATATCTCAAACGGTTCTACTTCTAAATTGCGATGGTTTTGTTTCTCTATATTTTAACTTGTCTTTTGAATTTGCTACTTTGTACTAACATGTTTAGATGATAGGCAATAAACCGATACAGCCTGGATGATGACCACACAGACCTTAGTGGCACAATCGATAAACCTCTGTAGTACTATGCCAAGGTCAAAAAGTCTGATCACGAAAGAGCCCAAATACCGTCTTCATCTAAGAATACTCCCCCAGCGCCTCCCTTTTGCAGAAAAAAGGACCTTTAGGAAAACTCATCAACATCGGATGGTAAATTCTAGCATTCGAGTATTCATTCTTCAAAATCGAACACTAGAGGGAACTGACACTCCGTATAGGGTCCTTCCGTGAACACCCAGGAGGTGAAGAGCCAGAACAAGATCAGGAAACGGACGATCGAAAGATCTCAAGATCGAACGAAAGATTCACATCTCCAAAGTTTAGAAGACGTCACAGAAATGTCACAACCGAAAACCTCGAAGAAAAGATATGCAAGATTTTTAGAAAAGTCGTCCTAAAAGAAAGGCACAACTGTAAATTCAAATCAACATAAGCCATCTTGGCCATATGTATAGAAATATACCCGATATGGCAAATGTGTTCGAACTCATTGTCCTGTTCGAATAAACAACATTCCATTTCTTCTTAAGAATTTATATTTTGTCTTGTTTTATAAATACGCCTTTAGACAAGCCTGCGCAAAATAAACACAAAATAGTTGCTACAATTTAAAAATAGCTTATATTGCTCTGACTAGAAATAATTTCTCTCATAAGCAACAACTCAAAGAAGTTTCTAAGTCTACAAAGACAAAACACAAACTTTGACGGAAATAAAAAGGACACAATCAGATTCACAAGAAAATATGTATACAAACATATTTCATTCATATATCAAAAGGGGCCCGAAATCGGGAAGTACAAGAGAATGCCTAATAAGAACTATGAGGACTCGGACTACATTCGGGGGCTTGGAAGCAAAAGTAGATGGGGAATCCGTATCAACATTGTTAATGGATGGAAGGGTCGAGGATTAACATAACCTTCTCCCCATCTTCGTCTTCATCATCGGATCCTTGTTCATCCATGTCGGTGTTAAGCCCCTGACTGTCAGGAGAATGAAGGCCAAGTAATACCCTTAACACCCTTGCCTAGGCTTCAAGATAGGACATCACCTAAGGTATAACCAACTCACCAATATGCGCATTGTGGAGGGCATGAAGGCAAGTTCCCAAAACTACCCAGGCCCGGTCCAGAACCATCCTATTTTGCAAGTTCACGAAGGCTTCTGGAACAGATTCCCAAGTGACATTATTGGCTAATGCCCTTGACTCAGGCACCTCAACTCGGACCTTAAGTCTCAAACCTTGGCCTCTAACTGAGAATAGCTTTTCATCATTTGCACCTCCGCACTAGTATTCGCGGTCAACTCTCATTCTAAAGCTAAAATCCTCTTAGAAGATTTGTCCGGCTCGACCCGAAGGGTAGCCTCACTGGCTAAATTATCTTGCATCCTCTTATCAACACTTCTCTCTACGGCCTTTGTCCACGTACAGAGGGCCTTCTTCTCAACCTTGAGCTCATTAATTTCTTTATGGAGCTTCTCATTCTCAATCTTTAGCATCTTATCATATATTACCACCTCCTTGGTCAAGGCCATATCACCTCGAACCCTTCTTAAGGCCCCCCGAGGACAAGGCAGCGAGCTGTTTTAAAATACAAAAGAGAGAAAGAGGTAAGCTAATAAGTTATCTCTAATAGTACAAGCGCAAAAGATATGCCACAATGCAATTTACCTTAGCGGTTTCATAAGTTATCTGATTCACCAGCGCCTCCACATTCATGGACTCTATTTGAGCCACTCGCGTTAGTTCAACAACTTACAGCCTCGGGCCCGAGATTCGTGAAGACATCTTCCCCATCGGTCAAAGAGAAACTAATGACCCTTCGGTCATCGATTGTCGGGCATACAAAACCATCCGGATTCCAAACATGTGCCTCAAAACTATCCCTCGAAGGGACCTTTTCATCCGCAAGCGGGTTGCCATGGGTTGGTTGGTCTTCAAAACTTTGGGAGTGCATTGTAGTTGTCCCTACCTCAAACTGACCGGGCCACTCAGCTATATATCCCTCCTCTGAGACTATTTCAACCGCCTGTTTCGGCCTCAAAACCACATGACAAGGGACCTCCTCGTCAGAGTCAACCGTGATGCGCTTGGATTGAGTTGGCCTTTCAGAAGCTTCTTATTGAGTGGACTACCCTGTGGAACCTCCCCTTCAGCCCTAGGGCACGCCGTTCTACTTCTGGGAACTTGCTTCCTTTGGGTAACAATGAGAGGAGGAAGGACAATGGAAGGTACAACATCATCCCATCGTGATACATTGGGAAGTAGTTCCGGGATCAACGTGGAGGCAGCGGCCACGAAAAGAAGGCCGGTTGAAGCTTGGAGTTAAAAGGATACTCTCTTCTCGAGCCCCACCCTTACATGAAGTCCATTCAAAATTAGCAATGGGAGAAGACGATAATGCACAAATACACATAAAAGGATGGAGAAATTACCATGGTATAACACTCGGATGCCGTCAAGATCACCAAGAATGAATTTTCAAATTCTCGATTAGTTATTCGAAATGGTAGAATTTTTTATACTCATTATTCAATGTCATGCATTCATTCAAGAGGCACCACGATGGCTGCAAAAACAACAAAGGTATAAAATAATCCAAGGTGATATGCTAAGATAAGTTAACTTGAACACTCTCGATTGTTGTTCCATTTTTCTGGGAGCCACGCCCTGTTGTTTGCATAAAGAACTTTGGTTGGAACTACCAAGTATCTTTCGAACCACCGACGGTCGAAGTCATCTCTTCAGTCAGATATTAGGGCTTTCGACCCCCACTACGACATGTTGATCATGCCCCTTGATAGATCTTAGGGGAGTAGAGGTGAAAGAGATGTTGAAAAGTAAAATTCATACCAGTCTTTTTTTCCAGGTGATAGAGACATATAATCAGCCCCCATATCTGAGCGCCAACCTATGCTAACCATAGTTTGTACCGCAAATATAATTCAGCAACCACGTCATCAATGGGAATAGGAAATCATATAGTAAAATGGTACTTGGTGGTGAATTGAGTGTCTGGGATGATGACTAATAAGTCTTTCGCCCTCTCAAGGGAGATCGAGAACAAGGTCAGTCTGGCTCTCCCATTCGCAATCCTTCTGAACCTGGGGAAGGATATCGTTGGTGATGAGGGTGGGATAGTTGAACACGTGGGAACTTCGATCTCCCATCGACTTTTCTTTAGCATTAAAGTCATTATCCTTTCTCAATTCCCTAGATACGATATCACAGACTGTCCTTTCAGGTTGAGAAGCCAGATCCACCTTCTTGGTGGTTCTTCCCTTTTTCGACGGTGGAGCGGCAGTGTATACTAACGTCCTTTCTATAGTGGCAATCGTTGGAACGCCCTCCCATGCATCAAAGGGAGAGGCAGATAATGACCATTCTGAGATATGATGATCCTAGAATCCATGAGTCAAGATATAGCTTGCTTTTTGAGAAGTAAGTTTTTCTTAAAAAGAGAGGAAGATGACTAAATCTCAAATATTTCTTAAAAACATTAGGGAGCTGAGAAGTATGAGAAAACAAGCAACGAGTCTTCCTCTTCATTTTATATCTATCCAAACGGCGCAACCCCAAACGCCGACTGCAATCAGGTGTGACCACGTGTCAGCCGTATTAAATGGAAGTGGCGTCAATCGTCAAGTACTTGAAAGGACACCCGA
The DNA here is from genome assembly GCA_000715115.1 of Nicotiana otophora. Classification (NCBI taxonomy): domain Eukaryota; kingdom Viridiplantae; phylum Streptophyta; class Magnoliopsida; order Solanales; family Solanaceae; genus Nicotiana; species Nicotiana otophora. The sequence continues at coordinate 14,488 of AWOL01S0008711.1, forward strand.
CAGGAAAGACATATCTTTTCATTTCACCCTTTCCAAGGAGCATTAAATCTAAGTTGAAGGAAATAAAATCTGAACATGCATTGTTCGGATGTATCGATCGGGTATCAAGACCCGCTGGTTATATAGAGTTGATACAGTTCAAACACCACATATCTCTCCACGAATATGCTATCTCGGATACTAGTATAAATCCCTTCGAAGTCTGAAAAGTCATAGTAAACACGGTTCGAATTCACTATTTATTGCAAAAGGGATAAAAAAAAATAAAAGGCGAAAACTTGTCATAAACTTGACGAGATTCATTACAATAGGGGGGTACGACCCTAAGAAAAATAAACACAAGAGGAAAAGGAAAGAAAACCAAAAAAAATAAACATAAAGCACTAACAAAAAAGAAAAGGCACTTAAAACTTCTAAACCATAGGCATTAGATGGCACCCTCAGTGGTCCCCACCCGAGGACTATGGATCTTAAGGAAGGAAGGCAGGAAGACGACGAACCACCCTAAGAGGTCGGAGGGCCAGGGCGCGAGCTAGAGGTTCTATTTTAACATCTTTCAAAAAGTCGGCAATCTCATCTTCCAGAAAGTCGGCAATCTATTCACCCTACAATAATCTTCTCTTGGAATCGATTATACTAAGATTGGATTTGGCGTTCTTCACGACCTGCCTTACTTTCTCTATTTACTCTTCTAGATTAGAGATTCTGACCTGAACACCTTCCAATGTGGATAACTTGGGACTCAAGGAAAATGACGTTCTGCGCCAACTACGATTATAGTACCAAGTTGTCAAGTTCCCGGGTCATGCTCTCCTTGGAGCATGTTTATCTCTGCCTACTGAGCATCAATGAAATTATTCCATGATGATATGAGGCACACAACTTGACTTGAACCAAATTATCGGATAGTGTTACGTTGGCATCGGCCAATTGGTTCTCCTGCACTTCTTTCTCGGGTAGAACCGCCTCAAGATGTTAGACCCTGACACTGTGCATAGTGCCGATCTTCTCGATTTCCTTCTTCAACTCCTTCAGCTCATCCTTGGCCAAACGGGGCAGTAGTCATTAGGTCTCCTTGTCCAAAAGTGTTTCTGAACAGCGAGCCTCCCAATCCTTAGCATCCTTTCTCAAGCTCCTTATGGTTACCTCTCCTTGATCCGGATTGAGATTAAGTTTGATTGCATAAAAACAACTTGGCATTACATACGAGTTAAACAAGAAAGTCAAGAAGATGAGAGGTTGAAGATGTTACTTGAAAAGTGCATAGAGCGCATCGTCCACTAGCGTGGTTCCAGATTGGGTAGGCATCTCCTCCCTCTCTAAGGGACCGATCGACCCTTCCAACTAAGCCGTCCTTTCTCTAGAACGGCCCAAAATATTGACTCAATTAGGCGCCTTAATTAAGACCAGACGGATAATAGCTTTCACCGACAAAATGGTAAGGGGAGGGCGCGGGGGTGAAAGGTCTAGTGGATGTGGGCGAACAAGCCCCCCTAGTGGGCTCTTCCACAATAAATCCTTTCCCCTAGTCCAAATAAGGGGTCTCGCCTCTCACTAGCTCCGAACCAGGTAACTCCAAACCCTCATCTTCAACCACTATGGGGTTAATATCTTGCGGGTCTTGGTTTGAAGGACGGCTCGGGGAATGCCTTGAACACCATCTGGCCCTATTAAAAAGTTTGACAATGTCCTCTTCCTTGGGAAGCTCACCGGAGCGTGAGCTAGCAAATATGTTTTTTCAAGGCTGATATCACTTTGAATCTTTCCTTGGCAGAGTCAATGGAAGATAGGAGCTTGATCAACACTTGTAAAGCCGCCTTCCTTAGAGGAATACCTAAAGAAAGAACAAGCAAAAATGTCACGACCCAAAATGCAACTAGTCGTGATGGTACCTAACCCAACCCACTAGGTAAGTCAATAATAGTAAACACAATTCAATCGAGAATAACATGAATCAATAAGTGAAACCACTAAACTTTTATATAAAATTCCAAGAATTGTTAGTAAAAGTCATGTGTTTCTAAGACTTAGATTTGCAAAATCTAAAGCTACCAAGGACAAGTGGCAGCTATAACCGGTACACAGGTACATCTTCAATGCCAGCTTCCACCATACACGGCAACATCAACTCAAAGATCTGCACGCAAGGTAAAGAAGTGTAGTATGAGTACAACTGACTCAATGTACTCAATAAGTAACAAACCCAACCTCAGGTTGAAAGCAGTGACGAGCTCGAAAGAAGGTCAGTGTCCAACATCAATAACCACTAACAGTTCATTATAGTATAGTGAAGACAATAAAGGTATATAAACTTAGGAGATGAAATGATCAGCTCGTTCACAGATACAGGAAAATAGACATACTTTTCGAGTCTAGCATTTCAAGGCTAAATCTTAGCATTGAAATCAATTAAACATGAGTTTGTTAACAAAGCTCTATTTTTTTTCAATTTACAACATCAGATAAGACTTTTGATTTACCCGTTAGCATGAGAAAAATGCATTTCTATGCCTACATGTCAAGTAATCAAATGTCATGTCATTATCTAACATGAGGAAGGTACATCCCTATACCTATATGTCAGATATACATGTCAAGTAATAAAATGTCATATCACCGTCTAGTATGAGAAAGGTACATCTCTATGCCTATATGTCAAATATACATATCAAGAACTCAGTTTCACAGTGAACTCATTAAGTACACACTATCTTAGCACACTTCAAGTGTCTGGCACAAATACCATATTTCATCACCGTAGATCCATCAAAATAATCACACTTAGCACTATATGGGTTCCTAGATTAACTACCCATTATTGAGTACGTGTATATAACACTCCACACGTGCCCACTGTTGGCCCATTATTGAGTACATGTATATAACACTCCACTCGTGCCCACTATTGGCATGTTAGACTCTAGAGGGGCGGATCCTTCCCAAGCTCTAATCATTATCACATAGCCCAAATAGTGGGGCCTGGTGCACGCGTAGCCTCAAATTAGTATAACTTCTCCCAATATGGGGCCTAACATACGCATCACTTCAATATCAATATAACCATTGCGGTGTGCAAACCGATCCAAGTATCCATATCAATATGGACCTATGGCCCACATTAGTCATCAATCCGCTCAAGTCTCAAATATGCAGACATCTCACAAAAACACATTCCAATTATAACACACATAATATCACAATATATCTCAAATGCAGTTTGAACTTGTGTCACGTACCAGGACACCAATAACATGTGAGACAGCATATCAAAAATGCACAGAGACCGAGATATAATATGCGGATATAACTATCATGACTGTATAGTGTGACTACGGCTAAGCAAAATAGCTCAACATGGCAAAAATAGCCTTATTTTGTCTCAAACAATTGAGTAAGTAGCCTAGGCATGATTTCTAAGATGAATAATATCCCACATAGTCACATAAATGGAGAAAACATGATATCAAGGAAGCATGATAGTAAATAAGGCATATAATAGCCTAAGAACTACCCGGATCATGAATACCTCAGTGCACACACCTGCACCCATCACCTAGCACGTGCGTCACCCCAACCCATCTCAATTAACATAGTTCTTAGGGATATTTACCCTCAAATTAAAGTTTAGATATGTTACTTACCTCGAGCAAGCCAAATCAAATACCGAGCAAGCCAATCAACACTCTAGAAATGCCATCCCGCGCAAATCAACCTCTGAACGGCTCGAAACTATCCAAAGGCAACTCAAAACATCAAATAATGCCATAGTAAAAACAAAACGATAAAAATCGAATCTTTAATCAATTACTCATAGTCAACCAAAAAGTAAAACTTGGGCTCTGCACCTCGGAACCCGACAAAACTCACAGATTACGATACCACATTCGAATACGAGTCTAACCATACTAATTTTACTCAAATCCGACTCTGAATAGATGTTCAAAACTCAATTATTCAATTTAAAAAAATTTAGACAAAACCCCCCAATTTCTCTTTTGAAATCATCAATCAAATGCAAAAATCGAAGATGGAATCATGAAATTTAATAAAAACTGAGTCAAAGACACTTACCCCAATTCACGTGGTGAAAATCCTTTCCAAATTATCCCAAATTCGAGCTCCCAACTCAAAATGTGAATAAATGAACAAACCCTCGAAATATATAGAATCTGCTCAGCATTTCCGCATGTGCGGCCACTTAGTCGCATCTACGACCTCCACTTCTGCGGTATAAATATCGCATCTGTGGAACCACTGAACCCATACACAATCGTATTTGTGGAAATTACTTCGCATCTGCGAGGCACAACCATCGCATATGTGCACACGCCCAACCTCCGCTAAATCGCATATGTGAACCCCCTAGCGCATCTGCGCTACAGCTTTTGTGGCCAAACTCCGCATTTGCGGACTCTGCTCCCAGGCCACAACTTCTGCTTCTGCGCCTCCTGTTCTGGTTTGGCAGCTCCGCACCTGCACCCACAGCTTCGCAGGTGCGATCATACCAGGACCCCTGCCAAAACCAGCATAACCAATATGATCCAAAACAATCAGAAATCCGTCTAAAACTCACCCGAGCCCCTCGGGATCCTGTCCGATCATACCAACTAGTTCCAAAATATAATACGAACTTACTCGAGGCCTCAAATTACACATAACAACATCAAAATCACGAATCGCATGCAAAATCAAACTTAATGGACTTTTAAACTTTCAACTTCCAAAACTCATGCTGAACCACATCAAATCAGCTCGGAATAACCTCAAATTTTGCACACGAGTTCCAAACAACATAATGAACGTAATTCAACTCCCGGAACCACAATCCAAACCCTATACCATCAAGTTCAACTCCCTTCAAACTTTTGAGCATTCCAACCTTTTAAATTGTCAACTTTTGCCAACTAGTGCCAAAACCTTCTAGAGACATCCAAATGAAAATACGGGCACAAGCCCAGGTCCAAAATAATCACTCGGACCTAATGAAACCATCAAAACTCTGATCTAATATCAAATATACAAAAGTAAAACTTGGTCAACTCTTCTAATTTAAAGCTTCCTAATAAAGAATCATTCTTCCAAATCAATTTCGAACAACTCGAAAACCAAAACCGACCATACACACAAGTCATAACATACCATATGAAGCTACTCATGACCTCAAATCACCGAGCTGAATGCAAAAGTTCAAAATGATTGTTCGGGTCGTTACATTCTCCCACACTTAAATATGAATTCGTCCTCGAACGTGCAAAGAGTCGCTCCAAAGGCGTCAAATCACCATATAAACTCATCATACACTCACCCATGGGTGATCCCACGTCACCCTAACAATGTGAGCATGACAACACAACACAACTGAAGATTCTTACTTCAATCTTAATCCATAAGCCTTATAGTCAAACCTCTAGCATTCAGAATTTATTACAAGACCCGAGTCTCGTATCCATACACTATATAAGTTTGAACAAGTTGTATCAAGCCATAACCATAACCCAAGATTTATTCACATGATAAATCGTATAACTCAGATACCCATAGCGATAACTTCCGATCATAATAGATGCTCAATAACAAACCCTGTACCGGTAACAAACCTCATCTCAACTAAAATCTTGTTCTGAACCTTCGTACATTGCCAATGATGAAAGAAACATGTAAATACTCATAACCACTCATCAGATCAACTAGTCGTGGAGCTTTCTCACCCAATAAGAACCATAGCCCAATTTCTAAGCTGACTAGTGACATTATTCTTCCAAACATACCGTAATCAAATCCGATAACACTCATTCCAGGTACAATGACCTCCTCTCATCAATTACAAGCTGCTCTACTGACATGCCACGCTGATATTACCTAAAGCCACAAACCGTGCAATCCGTGCACCAATAAGCAACAACTCAAATGCACCCAAAAATGGAAAGAGAATCAAATGAAAGTACCATCCCGCAAGATTAACCGATACCACCACAAAGTGCAATGTTGAGAGCCTATCACACAAAGGAGGAACAAAACACACAAAATAAGCACAAAGGATCATATCTAAACATAAATCTACCGCGATGCGTGACCCAATCCAAACATCAATCCACATGGAATACCTCAAGCCATGACGCTCACAATCAATAACCATATGCATATCAACAACAAACACGAGAAGGGTATGGCCTTAAACATGGAGAAACGGACAACACAATATCCCACCAACAGGAAGACCATAACCTAGGCGCCACCAACAATTCAGCACCCCAAGAGCCATCCGCTCGAATATTATCACAAAACCCAAACATATACGCATCATGTGTGTAAACAATCTACAGTCTCACAATCCATCATAGCATAGGAGAGTAACACACTGAACATACCAGACAAAAATAAGATCAACTCTAACCGATGACACACCCCTCAATAATAGTCGTGCTGAGTAAATAAATCTGACCCGATGTAGAATACACTTTCTCATTAGGCCTACTAGTGACCTCCAAATCGATTTCGATCCTCCCGAAATGAGTATATAACCTTCCCAAAGATCCTCTGAAACTTATCCATAACACATACCATCAACTATCTAACTCTGGCCATATCTTCATAGTCCACAACCAAGGAATAGTCCACCTCTGAGACTCCCAGTCTCTAAATTACAAGAATACAAAAATCTCCATATCTAATCCCGACTCAACCACCCAAATGACTGACACATCTCTCATGCACAATCATCTCATGAGAAATACTTTCATAATTCTTCTGTAGCACATAGCAAAATCTGAACAGTCGAGCAACCAGGTGATTACTGTAATACCAGTCAAGCATCCGCAAGCCAAATCACAATGTGCCTTCAGATATGCGCACCCTTCTCAGGTGATACCAGATAGTGCAAGCACTCTTTTAAACATCTGAAACCATCCATCCTGTCTACAACTCATGACCTTCCCTTCAATACTAAACCACAAACTTGTACATGTAAATCTCAATCCCTCACATCATACCCCATCTATCATACCATCATACGAAACACAAGAACCCCATTATCAACTCTGATTCATAGTTAGGATATACACCCCATCAACCACAAACCTCCCACTTGACCCCATCCGCAAGGAAATCACAACACGCAACATACTCCTCATACTTGTCAAAAACATCCATCCCAAGTTGTGGTAGACATTATCGAGAACTCTTCGAAACCCATTAGCACAAGACCAAGCCATCATAGATGAATCCCTCTAACTCAACCAAGTCACACAAGTTGCCAAACCCAAGAGCATTGTCACAAAACACTGGTAAAGCCTCACTACATCATAAGAACTAAAAGAACTGATCACATCTTTTACTATGTTGATCCAACCTACTACCAAACTATCCTATTTCTCCGAGTTTCTTCCGAATTGCCTTCAATTTAACACTTATCCATGCCAGTACACCACGATTCTAAACCCAAATCTCACCACACGAGATCCTATCATGAAACCACGTCGTATGAAGGTCTATACGCTATTGTCTTCCCTATTCAACCCCCGATAAAATCGCAACCGAGATACTCACTTCGAAGAGATATTATGTGAATCTAAAGTTGTTTTCCTTGAACTCTTTAATACTGAAATGTAGAATCCAATAATGATATAGAAATACTACGAGTCCCGACATCATCCGATGCAATTCTCCGATCTTATCCTTTTACAAATCCGGAAATTTCTCAAATACCACATATGAATCTTGAACCCATTAAAACCTTCTCGGGAGTCATCCACCCTATTCAAATCTCTAGTGCATCACCAAATTAGCTAAATGATCTGTGCTCCATTAGCCAACACCCAAAGAAGTAACCCCACCTTAACGCAACTGATTAAATCCCTATTCCATGCACACTACATCCATCACGAATAACAAACCCAAATCATCCTATGATTTTCATATACCCGTAAAGTGTAATATATCATGTAGCTAGAATATTTCTTACTCGAGTCATTCTCGAACCCAAGCTCTACAAGTCATAACCGAACCACAAGTATGCCTCGGACCAAAGTTGATATAACACATAATCAAGCAATTTGATCGTAAATAGAGGACTCCCCCACTTGGCTCGAAACCACATAACACAATATTTGATAACCCACAATACCTTTACCCTATAACTTCCATAGCCTTGCACCACAATGCAGCCAAATCCTTTATGAGCTCATGTAGCACTAATCTTAAAATACCTCAAATTGCTCGTTAAGCACATATCCATCCTCGTGATAGTCAAGCCAATTTCCTCAAATGATCCAAACTCAAATGCAACACACATAACTCACTAGTCAAAGAAACATTTCCCACAGAAACATCATAAGAATCATACATCCTTAGAACATCCCGTAGGAGATAATCCACCTACTTCGCCTCAATCTAACGTCTCTCAATGCCTTTTCATGGCCACAACTACTATGCAATCACTAAATCTTTCTGAGTCTAAACTCGTCATCAGGATACAAGAATCTACTTCATTCCACAAATGAACAACATGAAATATCCCTCAAAACACTTAAACCTCAAGACTGTACAACACATTAACATAGAAATCGAGCATCCATATTCCTTTCACATCCCAAGAAACCTCTTCTCAGAACATCTAACTAGTCTAAGCACTGGCCTCTATCATATAATACTCATCATATAGTTATCCAACCACTCACCAAGCCGTCAATCCCCCTCTTAGGGATACTACTGGACATAAAAGTCCAAAAACACATACCCACATAACTGAAATCACCGAGCCCAAGTTGCGGCCTGAACCCCGGCTTCAAGTCCTCCAAACTAGCCCAATCACCAAATGCAGAAAACATATTTGCACCTCATCCCTGACATCACAAGCTGATAGCGCACAACTGATACCGATTGCTCAACATAACATACGAGTGAGTGGAAGGAATTCAAGAGATACGCTTCAAGTTGAATCAATACCGCACGATAAAGAAAGAAAAATGGAAAATTTTCCTACATGCCCTATAGATTCTCAAAGATAGGTATAGACGTCATCATACCCATCCACAAGACTCTACTAGATATTTTCACATGACTCGTATAATCTATGAACCTAGAGCTCTAATACTAACTTGTCACGATCCAAAATCCAACTAGTCGTGATGGCACTTAACCCAACCCGCTAGGTAAGACAATAATAGTAAACACAATTCAAATGAGAATAGCATGAATCAATAAGTGAAACCATTGAACTTCTATACAAAATTTCAAGGATTGGTAGTACAAGTCATGAGCTTCTAAGACTTAGAATTTACAAAGATGGTACGAATTAAATACATCATCTGTTCGAAATATACATAAACAGATTTATAAAATCTAAAGCTACCAAGGACAAGTGGTGGATATAACCAGAACGCAGGTACATCTTCAATGCCAGCTTCCGCCATACACGACAACATCAACTCCAAGATATACACGCAAGGTGCAGAAGTGTAGTATGAGTACAACCGACCCAATGTACTCAATATGTAATAAACCTAACCTCATGTTAAAAGCAGTGACGATCTCGAAAGAAGGTTAGTATCTAACATCAATAGCCACTAACAATTCATTACAGTATAGTGAAGACAGTAAAGGTATATAACTCAGGAGATGAAATGCCCAGCTCATTCACAGATACGGGAAAGTAGACATGTTTTTCAAGTATAACAGTCCAAGTCTAAATCTTACCATTGAAATCAATTAAACATGAGTTCATCAACAAAACTGCGTTTTTCCCAATTTATAACATCAGATAAGACTTTTTATTTACCCGTTAGCATGAGGAAAATGCATCTCTATGCCTATATGTCAAATATACATGTCAAGTAATCAAATATCATGTCACTGTCTAGCATGAGGAATGTACATCTCAATGCCTACATGTCAAGTAATCAAATGTCATGTCATTGTCTAGCATGAGGAAGGTACATCTCTATGCCTACATGTCAAATATACATGTCAAGAACTCAGTTTCACAGTGAACTCATCAAGTACACACCATCTTAGCACACTTCAGGTGCCTGGCTCAAATGCCCCGCTTTATCATCGTGGATCCATCAAAATAATCACACTTAGCACTATACGGGGGCCTGTCATAACTGCCCATCATCGAGCATGTGTATATAACATTGTTCTTGCACCCACTGCTGGCATGTCAGACTCTAGAGTGGCAAATCTTACCCAAGCGCTAATCAATATCACATATCCAAAACAGTGGGGCCTAGTGCACGCGTAGCCTCAAATCAGTACAACTTAGCCCAATGTGGGGCCTGACATATGCGTAACCTCAATATCAATATAATCATTGCGGTGTGCAACCCAATCCAAGTATCCATATCAATACGGCTCTATGGCCCACGTCATTCATCAATCCGCTCAAGTCTCAAATATGCAGACATCGTACAGAAACACATTCCAATTATAAAACCCAGAATATCACAATATATTTCAAATGCAGTTCGAACTCGTGTCACGTACTAGGATACCAATAACATGTGAGACAACATATCAACACAGAAACATAAATATAACATGCAGATGTAACTATCATGACTGTATAGTGTGACTACGGCTAAGGCAAATAGCTCAACATGAAGAAAATAGCCCTATCATACAATTGAGCAAGTAGCCTAGGTATGATTTATAACATGAATAATATCCCACATAATCACATAAATGGAGAAATCATGATATCAAGGAAGCATAAAAGCAAACAAGGCATATAATAGCCTAAGATCTCTCCATTATCGGAGAAGTCGCCAAGATTTTCCCGACCTATTCCTCAATGTCTAGGATGCTCTCCGGAGCTACGACTGTGGCTACAAAAAAAATTCAAGACATCGGCTTTTAAAATAAAGGAAAGAAAGGCTATAAAACAATAAAAAGGAAGTGGCCTCACGTTCATTATTCAATTTCTCCGAGACCAGCCTGTCTTAGGGCCGAATCAACTCTCAAGTAAGGACTATAACAAATCGGTTAAACCAACCCCTATTGTGATTATCCTCAGAATCCACGGGAGTCCATGTACCCCGACTAACCATGGAAATAATGCTTCCCCTAAACAGTTTGGAAGCAAAGAGGTGCAGAATATGCAAAAGAGAGAACTCTACATCAGCCACACTTACTAAATAGCAGAAGCAGCCACAAGCCTCCAAATATTTGGCACAATATAGCCCTAACACACCCTGAAGTGGAGGTAGAAGTCGAGGATCACATGATCTATCGGAGGTTCAAACTTGAAGGTAAACATATAAGTATAAACAAAGAAAAAATCGGGTCGGTGGCTGGAAATCTTCTTGTTCGCTTGAGGAACATGAACGGTGACATGGTCACCCCAGCGGCAGTCACGAAAAGTCTGGGGAATATGTTCTTCACAAACAAGAGAATATATGTTATCAACATAGGAATTCCCAAATTGCCCTTGATGCCTTGTTCCATACCTTAATGACCCCCTAATAATCCAAGATTTTTTGGGGAACCTCTATGATCGTGGGCTCAGAATTTTGCCTCTCATTTCAACCTTTGTGAGATTAGGGAGCCTTTTTCTCAAAAGGGGTAGCAGATAAACTTCTCGTAGAAGCAACATGCATAGAAGCAGAAGCAACAAGCACAAAAGAAGGGGTATTTTTAGGCAAAGATGGAGAAGCACCACTCGTTATAGGCGTTGAAGGATGATCACTACCAAAGGAAGGTCAAAACCTTGAGAATCTATCGGAATCACAAACAGAGGGTTTGAAAACGAATGATTGATTGGAAAGCTAGTGAAGCGATAAAGACGGAGAAGAAGATTAGCAAAGGAATTTTAAGTTAATGATGAGGCTCACACCTTGGTATATATAGACGAGAAAATCCTCCTTTCATAACCGCCAAAGTTGGGAAGGATCTCTATCATAATTAGTCATCATTGTCTAGGGACTGTAACAGATGAAGAAACCAATGAAAGACAATCACGTACCTTAGTACATTAAATGTGGACTGCGTATGAGTCATGCCAGTCTTAAAGATTGAGTTTTGTTAAGATTCATTTCTTGTTAGAGATTACCACTTATCAGGCATTCGTCGTCGAATCGCCCGACAAGCGAAGGGACTGACTGTGTGGATAGAATTTACCCTCTTCACATAGCGTGTCGGAAAGTCTCGAGTGACGAGAGAAATCCAGAGATCTAGATAGAAGACGGGACCCATTATCGAGTTCGGTAAGCCCTCTTGCTCCGAGGATGATGGTCATCAGAAGGTCAAGCTTTCAAAAGATAGGTGTGCTTATCCGGAGACCCAATCAACTGTACCCGTGGATCATGATATCGGACGTTATGCTGAAACAGTTACCATTATCAAATATCTCGCTCTCCACTACCTAACTCCCTAGCATGCTAGCCCAAAACTCGGAACGACATCACTCCCTCTACTACTATAAAGGTCATCCTAACGCTCCAAGAGGGATCATCAGAAAAGAAAAAGATAACTCTCTTCACACAAAGCACCATCTTGTATTAGAATCTTTTTTGAATAGCTTTGTAACTCAATAACTCCTGCTATCGGAGATTGTTTGGAGATTGAAAATCAAGAAGAATTTCCTCTACTTTATTATTCTGTTCAATCTATTCCATTCTTTTTATTTATTATTATTTATTATTATTTATTATTTGCGACTATCTTGAATCAAACAAATTGCTAATGGCATTGAAAAATACAGATTCAATTGTTTATTCTCAAAATCAGTTTTTGGGTCAAATAGTTTATCATTTTGAGAAGTGTATGCAAGTTCTAGATATGCATTTATACAAGACCCTATTTCGGAACCACAAATTAAAATATTATAGAGCTTTTACAATTTGGGAACACTTCTCAATTATAAATCCAAATCAAGCATGTCATTCAAAATTAATAAAAATAAAGATAGTTGTGAGGGAATTAATTTCATTGCTCTATATTTGGATTTCTAGCCTTCTACAATAAAATATGGTAGAAAATAAAGGAAACGAGAGTCTAAATTGGTCTAGATTTTTAATCCTTTTAACCAAAAGAAGTCTACAAAAAATACATTGATCAACTAGGCCTTGTATAGGATTTTTTTCTCGGAAATCTTATATAAATATCCCAAATAAGTTCCAGCTTATCAACCTGTAGCCAGTAGACTTACAAATACGAGCCAAGCACATATAAAAATTAAAAACCCAAAGAAATAAGGTTCTTTCTCTCCAAGAATCAACATAAATATCTCCTTCCGTATTTTAAAGTGTGATCAACAACATTCGATGCAAGACGAATATAAAATTTTATGGATGAGTTAGCAAATAAGGTGATGAAATACCGTAGTTAAAATCGAGTTCAAAAAATTCTTATGCGACACATGTATCAAACATGTATTACACACGCGTCTCACACACAGATATGCATGGATATACATGTGATACACATTTGATACAAATATGATACGTATGTGATACATAAAGGATACACACTGTGATACACATATCGTTTTTTTCATGTTCATCTTCTACTTCGAATTTTCAATTCAAACCATCTCAAAACTCCACCAAATCATCCCAAAGCTGAGATTCAAGTTCCTTAAGATGTACCCAATCTATTCTAATAACACCCACTCAAAAACAAAAAGCAAAAAATTGACCTTTTTTGGCTAGAAATAACTAATTGGTTAATATTGATAATATTTGACTAATATTAATAATATTTTATGAATTGATCAATTTTTGTAATAAGCTATTTATAAATGGATATAACTAGTAGTTTTCCTTTTTTCTTCTGGTGATAGTTTCACTAAAAGTAGTTGAAAATAATTCAGGGTTAATTACATAAAATATCACGGACCTTGTAATCTAATAACAGAAAGATCATTAAATTAAAATTTTTTAAGGAAAAAAATTATTGAATATTAAGAATATCAATTTGGAAAAAAAATATAAAAAAATCAAAGAAGGCTGGTTGGAACTCATTAAAATATATGTTAGTCTTTTTCTATTAAAATAGATTTTCAACTTAAAAAATGTTCCCTAACACAAATAAACTATCCTAACTTGAAACTTGCTCCATTGTTTTAAAAATCTATTTGTTCAAAACTCAAATCCGATTCAAAACATAGTTCAAGCTCATATTTGTTCACAAAATCAGATTTCTAGCAACGAAACTCAATCAAAATCAACAGAACAACATATTTCCCAACCATACGGCTAGGGAAGTGCTGACGGCTAAATCATGCACTAAATTTAAATAGACTAAACCGAGTAATATTTTGACCATTTGGTTCATACGTGGGATAAACAACGGTTTAGCTATCCCTACTTCTAAATAGATAGCTAATCTCACCATTGTAATATAAAATTTATTTCAAAATTAACTAATACACATAACTAAGCTAGCGTTCGGCCATAGATTCCTAAATTTATTCTGAAAAATCTGATTTAGGTGAAGTTTGGTTTGAAGATGAAAATGTGTTTGAACATCTGCTTTAGGTGAAGTTTGGTTTGAAAAAAATATGAAACATGACTTATACCCACAAGTTCTAAAAACTATCACAAATAACCAACAATACCATTGTCAATAACATTCATTATATTATCGCAAACCATAATCCTGAGCATAAATAAATTTGATACAAAATTATCATTTTTATAATGAACTACATGATACACTATCAGATGACCTATAAGATGAAGCAACATCATTACAAAATAATAAATGGTGAGCTCTTTTATAAAATATAAAAGTTTGAGGCAATTTTTAAAAAATATAATAGTGATATTTTGGCCCAAAACTACCTATATATATATTACCAAACCGATTCTAAATATAAAATAATGCAATCCCATATTGTATTTCGGGATTAGTAGCCTTATCCCCATAACCAAACGACGTTAAAGGTAAGTATGTCAATGAAATACTCGCATTTTATCTCTTGTAACCAAACAACTTGCGCAAGTTTCCTCTCCTTTCCTTCCCTCACAAAACAAACGACACCAATCCAACCAATTCATCCTCCCGCTTTCCTGAGCAGTGGCTTCTTCTTCACCAAGCAAATTCCAAAAGAAAAATCCCCCCTTTTCCCCCACTTCCCATGGGAAAATCTTGATTAGGAAGATAAAAGAAGAATTGATAGTCAATGGCAGCCATTTCCACATGCTTCTTCACAGTGAGACCCACCAAAACTCAATCCATTGCATTCCCTCGAAAACCCTCTTGCTTTATCCTTAAACCTTCAAGAATACACTCTGGGTCTTTCAGCAAAAACCTGATTTTAAGGCATAATATAAGGAGGAGTTCATCAGTTCATTGTAGTGTTGATGTTGAGGTTAAGGCTGGAGGGATTGTGGAGAGCGATAAGCTGCCGTCAGATGTACGGAAGAGGGCAATGGACGCAGTGGATGCATTGGGAAAGAGGGTTACAGTTGGGGATGTTGCTAGTAAAGCTGGCCTTCAGTTGTCTCAAGCTCAGAAAGCTCTCCAAGCTCTCGCTACTGATACTAATGGCTTCTTGGAGGTGATATTTTCATCTTTTTTTTTGCCCGACCCCTACTTCTCGCTGTGTTGTTGTGTTGTGTTTGACTTGTGAATAGTATTTTTTTTTAATGTGTAAAATCAATTGCTTAGTTTGTGAAAATTATTGGGGGTTTCGTCAATTGATTGTTCGTGTTATTGTATTGTGTTTGTTTGAAGTGACTACGCAATTTCCTTTTGTCTAATCTCAACCTCCACGCTGTTCTGTTGAAAATAACTCAACCTCTCCAGAACGAGACCGGATTTCTTACCACTCAGTGGAGGTATCATACATGTGTTAATGTAAGTGGTTACTGGACAGTATGGACTATGGAAGATTCAAGAGATGGTAAAACTGAAAGAATACTACTAAAGTTGCCAAATTTGGATATATTATAAACTTAAATAGCATAAAAGCTCCACCAAGTATTTTGAGTGCCATGTTATCCCTTTACAATGAGTTTCCTATACCCTCCAAATTCAACCTGTTGGGCGCTGGTAGTCCTTATATTTATTTATTTATTACGGATGATTCAAATAAATGATAGACCTGAAAGAGCAGTAATAGAATCACCTAATATATAGTCAAACCTCTCTATAACAGCCGCGTTTGTTCTAATATTTTTTGGATGCTATAGTGAAGTGATGTTATAAAGCATATGTTATGACATAACATAAAAGTTTGGTTCCGAGAAAACTTGACTTTTATAGTGAATGACTGATTTATAGGGATGCTGTTATAGAGAGGGTTGACTGTAGTTGTATTATAAATTTAACAAATGGATCCACTGAGCTTGAGACAACTGAAGTATTAAGATGGTGCTTCACAGGAATCTATGGACCACACAACAATCCAGAGAGAGAAGTAATGTGGAGTGAGATTGCAGGAATAAGGGGACTTTGGGAAGATCACTGGGTAATGGGAGGTGACTTCAATATTGTTAGGTTTGAGAGTGAGAGGCTGAATTGTACCAGAAGATCAAAGGCAATGAAGTTGTTCTCTGAAATTATTCAGGACCTAGATGTTATTGATTTACCTTTACATAGGGCCCAATATACCTGGTCTAAAGGAGACAATTGTTTGCAGGCCTCGAGAATTGACAGATTCCTTATCTCCAATGATTGGAATGACTCTTTTAATGCTGTGAGACAGATTGCCTTGCCTAAGGTGATTTCAGATCATAGACCAATTATTTTGGAGAGTGGTGATTGGGATGCAACCCCTTTCTTCTTTAAGTTTGAAAACATGTGGCTTCAATCAGAAGGATTTCTAGGCAAAATAAAGAGCCGGTGGCACAGAATTACACATTCACTGGTAGAGCTGATTTTATCCTTATGCAAAAGCTAAAAATCCTAAAGAAGGATATCACTATCAAGAAAAACAGGACACTAGAGGAGCTAATGGCACTAGAACAGCCTGCAGAAGACAGACAATTGACTTTATCTGAGGCGAATCAAATGGTCAGTATAAGAATAGAACTGCAACAATTAGCCAAAGCAGAAGAAATTTCATGGAGGCAAAAATCAAGGTGTCTTTGGCTTAAAGAAGGGGACAGAAACACCAAATACTTCCAGAAGACAGCCAACTCTCATAGAAGAACCAATTGCATAGACAAACTCATGGTCGGGGATGAGTTCATAGAAGATAGGGAGCAGATAAAGCAGGAGACACTGGATTTTTATGAAAACTTGTACATTGAGCAGGAAAGTTGGAGGCCATCTACTAATTTTGAAGAAATTGCAACCATTACAGAAGAAGAAAAGGAGGTGTTGGAGGCATCTTTCACTGAAGAGGAGGTTCTTGCAGCAATTAACTCTAGTGCTCCTGACAAAGCACCAAGATCCGACGGGTACACAATGGCTTTTTACCAGCACTCATGGGAGTTCATTAAACATGACATACTTGCAGCTATGAGTTACTATCACTAGTATTGTTGGATGGATAGGTCATGTAATGCATCCTTCATTGCGCTCATTCCTAAAAAGAAAGGGCCAATGGAGCTAAGGGACTACAGACCAATTAGTCTAATTGGCAGTGTGTACAAGATCATAACTAAAGTCCTAGCTGAAAGGTTGAAGAAAGTAATGGGAAAATTGGTCGCAAATCAACAGAATGCATTCATACAAGGAAGGCAGATTACAGACGCTTCACTAATAGCAAACGAGGGCCTTGATTGGCAGTTAAAGCAAGGGGATGCACGGATCCTATGTAAGCTGGACATAGAAAAAGCCTTTGATCAACTGAACTGGACCTACCTCATTTTCATTCTCAGGCAAATAGGATTTGGGGAAAGATGGTTAAAATTGATCAAGTTCAATATCTCCACTGTGAAGTACTCCATTCTAATCAATAGGAGCCCAGTTGGTTTTTTCTCTCCATAGAGGGGATTGAGACAGGGAGACCCACTCTCACCACTCCCAACATCCTGCTTAGCAAATGGGATCAACTGAACTCAGTAGGATGTTGGATAAAGCTAAGCAGCTGCAATGATTGAAAGGTTTTGATGTTGGGAGAGGAAGCACAATCAATATTTCTCATCTGTTCTACGCAGATGACACCTTGATTTT
Organism: Nicotiana otophora; assembly: GCA_000715115.1. Classification (NCBI taxonomy): domain Eukaryota; kingdom Viridiplantae; phylum Streptophyta; class Magnoliopsida; order Solanales; family Solanaceae; genus Nicotiana; species Nicotiana otophora. Next base: position 32,551 of record AWOL01S0008711.1, read on the forward strand.
CTATGGGGCAGACAGAAGTCAAAGTGCTATATCTGAATCTAACCCATCTTATATTTGAAGCTATTTCGGGTCTTCACATTAACATGCTCAAAAGTGTAATCTACCCTGTTAATGAGGTGCATAATTTAGAAGACTTGGCTGGAATTTTAGGCTGCAATACTGGATGTTTACCAACTACTTACCTGGGACTTCCACTAGGGGCAAAGTTCAGGTTAGAAGCTATATGGAGCGGGGTCATTGAGAAATTTGAAAAGAAACTTGCTTCTTGGCAGCTGCAGTATTTGTCTATGGGTGGAAGACTAACTCTAATCAGTAGTGTCCTAGACAACATCCCAACCTACCAGATGTCACTCTTTCCAATGCGTAGTAAGGTCCTGAAGCAGCTTAACAAGATCAGAAGGAACTTTCTATGGGAAGGGACTAAAGATGGTCACAAGTTTCACATGGTAAAGTGGTCTAAAGTTATCTTACCAAAGCACCAAGGTGGACTAGGGGTCAGGGACTTAGCTTTGCACAACAAATGCTTACTGATGAAATGGCTATGGAGATATACACAAGAGGAGAAGAGCCTATGGAAGAAAGTTGTCAATGCCAAGCATGGAACCCAAAGCCACTGGTGCACCTAGCTATTTAGAGCACCACATGGAGTTGGAGTTTGGAAGAGCATCTGCAAACTCTAGGAGGAGTTCTCACAAAACTACCACTTCGCAATAGGAGATGGACAACAAATAAAATTCTGGAAGGACAAATGGCTAGGCAACACGCCCGTAAGGAATGACTACCCTGCTCTCTTTCAAATGGTTATTGATCCAGACTCAACAGTTCTTCAATGCAGAGAGGGCAACTCATGGAACATAACATTTAGAAGGAACTTGCAAGATTGGGAATATGAGGATCTGCTAAAACTTCTTTCATTACTCAACAATTTTTCAAGCAATACTCTAGTACCTGACCAGTTCAAACGGGGTAGTTCAGATGCAGGGAAGTACTCAGTCAAAGCAGCCTACAAGTTAGCAGGAACTCATAATGTATTAACTAACCAATGGCCTTGGAAGTTAATATGGAAAATCAAGTTACCACCCAAAGTCATCTGTTTCAACTAGATTGCACTTTATGAGGCTTGTCTGACACAAGACAACTTAGCCAAGAGGAATTTTCAGATTGTGAATAGATGCTACATGTGTCAGAGGGAGGCAGAAACTCACAGTCATCTTTTTCTTCAATGCCCTGTTGCAACAGATTTATGGAGTATGTTTATATCACTCTTTGGGCTTAGATGGGTCATGCCACATAATATCAGGGATGCTTTTGAGTCTTGGAGTTACTGGAAAATTGATAGCACCATCAGGAAAGTATGGAAGATGATACCAGCAGCTATTTTTTGGAGCATTTGGAATGAAAGAAACAACAGGTGTTTCGATGGAGTATCAACTTCTCCTCACAAACTTAAGGCCATATGCTTCATGTATTTGTATAACTGGGCTTATCTTTCCCCTATTGACTCCCCCGATAGTTTTTTGAATTTTCTTAGCTCCCTAGTACTAGCATAAACATTTGTAAGGAGCTCACAATTGCTACACTCTTTTGTAATTTATGCATCTTCTTGATGCCATTAATGAAACGAATTACTTCATAAAAAAAAGGTTCTTAAACTATTTTAGGATGTGCATCATAAAAACAGTGAGTTCCACCTCAGGTCCTTCAAGTTCTACTTGTTTAGTGCCTATGGTCATCACATCGAATATCAGCCAAAAGAACCTCTAAAAGTAAAATCTCTAGCTCAAATAGCTTAGTTAATTTTTTTCGGTTTGATATTATTTTTGATAAGGATAGGGAACAATGAAAAGAGAACTAAATGCAACACATATTTTCCTCTACATTTTCTTTCTTTTAATTTGTGAAGATTTTAATTGATCTTCAGCTAAAATATCATAATTTCCATTGTGTGAGCCAGATATTTGACTTTCCGCAGGTTGATTCAACCAGAAATTTATATTAGGATATTAATGCCAAGCAATTAGATTTGGAGGACGTAATGGTCAGATATAATTTATTAAGGGTGTCACTGCATTTTTATGAATAGTGAAGGACCTTTGTTGCCATTAGCACATTTTACCCATGAAGCTTAAATTGGCAACAAGGTAAAGTTTTCGTTAGTTTGATTAAATCAACCTTTTAGAGAAAATAGAAAAGGTTAACACGAAGGATATTAACGATATGCTTAAGAGTGATGGACATTGGTAACTGTAAAGTTCACAAGATCCAACGCAAGGTTAATGTATGCTGTGTCTGTTGACAATTTTGTTCAAGACTCTATTAGATTTTTATGGGTGAGTCCTCAAAATTTTTGTAGAATATAAAGTACAAATTGAAAGTTTTACTTCTTTCTTTTGGAAGTTGATCACCCTTTAATGGATGATTTGAAGAGCAATGCATTTATTCCACATCTTGATTGTTTATTGAGATTTTGGCTAATATGTTTTTGGCAGGTGTCAGATGAAGGTGATGTCCTTTATGTATTTCCTAAGGATTATCGTTCAAATCTCACCGCTAAATCATTTAGGATGAAGGTTGAGCCTTTCCTGGAGAAAGCAAAGGTATTAATCCTTTTTTATTGTTGATTTCAGTGCGTGTTATTTTGAATAGGTTTACCCATAATAGTTCTCTTCTGAGTGAGTCTCGGTACTTTGCAGCTTGCAGGTGAATACTTAGTGAGGGTTTCCTTTGGTACAGCATTAATTGCTTCAATTGTCATTGTCTATACAACCATAATTGCTATCCTCTCTAGTAGAAGGTATCTGGAGACATACCAAACGTCTTGGAATCATTTTCTGCCTACTTTTGCTTGAAATAATTATTTTTCTAAAATCATCATTGTTTCCTTTCTAATGGGCCATTTGTTTCTGACATTTGCTTTCTTTACAGTGAAGAAGACAATCGGGGAAGACGAGGCAGATCTTATGACAGTGGTTTCACATTTTACTTAAGTCCAACTGATTTATTCTGGTAATTATAATTTGAGCATTATTCTGGAAGAAGCAAGGTGGCTCTAGGTGCATTTTTTTTTGGATTTGTTTTGCTTCTTGAAGTTTTTAAAGGGCCTCACTTATGGCCTCCTCTGAACATTAGCTTTTTTATTTTCCTGATAACCGATCAATCCCCGAAGAGCAGTGGAGCACGGTGTGGATAATGGGCCCACCCCTCTACCCTTCTCTTCTTAGATACCAGACTTTTGTCTGCAACAAGGTTTGAATCCGTGACGTGTGCCTATCCCACACATCATGTGCTGTGCTCTTACGACTAGACCATGGGGGCTGGCCTCCTTTGAGCATTCATGTCCTTGTACTTTCGACTGATTCCAAGGGTTTTTTGTTATGTTTATAAGTTGTAACAGAATGAGAAATTTAGTGTTTTCTTTTCCTTTATTCGGTATTAGCTTATTACCCCACCTGAGTCAACCTTATTTGTAGGATTTATTTTCCTTATTGTTGGTGTTGTCCAGCTTGGTTTATACTTTTTAGTTTTTACAACAGATCCGTCCAGAAAATGAGAAAACAAATGGCCCTATTGTTGACTCTTTTACTAGTAGCTATGGGCCACCACCTCTGCTGCTTGAGATCTACTAGTTTCATCACTGGCTTTTGTTTCTTCCTATAAGCTTGCTTTGATAGATTGAATCCCTCTATTGCTCTCTTTCATGTACTGTTTTCAGACCCCCAGTCTGCTTTCATTCTCAAGACAATGAGGTGTTTGAGTTCTTTATAGTCAGCTAGGATATATTATGGACAGACAGCTAGGAGGGGGTGGGGGGAAGTAATTTTTTGGTGGCAGCAGCATTGGTCATGGTCTGGCTAAGAGCTGGCACCATTGTTCGAAGGCTGAGGGGTTTTATGAGGGATGAGAAAAAGTAGTTAGGCCCAGATGCTGCTTAGTGGTCTGTCCTAGCAGTACAACAGAATCTATTTTACTTTGTCTTGATGATTTTTAGCAGGGGTGTTGGTGGCCTATACTGCCACAAAAATAACAAGATATAGTTTTTTTTCTTCCAACAAATGGATGTAAAACACGCACTCAAAAAAGATACAGATCAACTGCGATTTTTTCATACAGAACCATCTCAAAAAACATGTTCTAGGTTAGTTCCTTCTTATTTTATCAGTTTTCTAGCTGTGAAGATCAAGCGACTATTGATCTTCAAAAGCATATTATATGTTGTGAATGCCCTGAGTCCAGTGTCCTTCTCAAGGCAAGCAAAGAGAAGAACTAGGGCCAACTGGTTGCCAATGGTTGTGTGGAACACGTTGTGCCATTTCTCTCTTGGCTTCTTAGTATCTGCTTGAGAGGCGTTTCACCTCCCCGTATTCGTTTTAGTCTCAAACTTAAGCAATTAAAATACAAATTACAATCCTGCATTGAGGGAGGCGAGCTTAGAATAAACCAACCTTGAGTTGCACTCAAGGGTGTGGCCTAGTGGTCAGTAAAGTGGATTGAGAACCATGAGGTCTCAGGTTTGGTGGACAGAGTTACTCGTTACCTGCGCTGGTTGGAGGTGGAAGGTACTTCGTGGAACTAGTCGGGTGCACGCAAGTTGACACGGACACCACAGTTATTTAAAAAAAATAATAATAAACCAACCTTGAGTTCAGGTACTTCAGATTAAGTGTTCCTTTGAGTTGCGCAAGACCCCATAGTGATGGTTGAGGCAGAAACATAAGTAAGATGAGTAGAATCTTTTTTTTCCGAGAATGGTAACATTTTATAAAAAGAACAGCACAAAGATTGTGCAGTTAGAAGTGACAAAAATACGTACTCCAAGAAAAAACAAAAAAAGATAAGAACCCCCCTACAACTAAAACTTACAGGGAGTCTATGATGTCAAGTATGGATTCATTATCATATACAGGCATTTTTTACAGCAAAAAAGAAAAAGTAGTAAACAGTTCATTTTTATTATCTGAATGGATTTCCTTTCTCCTCAAAACATCTGGAGTTCCTTTCATTCCAGACTGTCCATCAAATACAGGCTGGGATCATCTGCCACCATTTCTTCTGCCATACACCACCTATCACACCACCCCAACATCTCAAGAGGTCGTTGTATCATTTGGCATGATCCAATTCATTCTGACTATGCTCAGAAACAAGTGTCACAATTGAGTTAATCTAAATAAAAGGAGCTTTATTCATTTGAAAAAGTAACAGTAGTAGCACTAAGACAGTTTTATCTTTTCCTTTTTTCTTGATCGATTGGTAACCATAACAGCGAGCCTAATGTCCTAAAAGTACTATCTTTCGCTCTAAGGTATTGCATGCAAGAACTTTTAGTGCTCAACTGTTTAGAAAAAATATAGTTATTTCTCATATTTTAACGTTCTGACCTAGAAACTGTGATTCATGTATTGACAGTGACCCATATATGAGTGAGCATATGATGCCTTTTCCATTTTGAAATATTATGTAGCATGGTTAGAAGCTTCATTATAGAACTGGGCACCTTTCTAATCTACTAAGTTTCTTTTAGGTATTGGGATCCATACTATTATAGGAGACAACGAGTTCGCAAAGAAAGTGGTGGGATGAACTTCATTGAATCTGTATGTGTTAAAAGGCATTGGAGTAGATGCTTTTATATTTGCATCTGATTCTGACATGACTAACAGTTGTTGCTCAATTTGTAGGTTTTCTCCTTTGTATTTGGTGATGGTGATCCAAATCAAGAGATTGAAGAGGAGAGGTGGAAGTTGGTAATAATTGAGCACTGAATTTAGCGGTCCGTTGCTTTTTTTTTCCTTATCTTTTTTCTGTGGTGGGGGTGGGCTTGGGCATGTGAATCATGGGAGAGGAACTGGAAGATGATGGCCTTCGGTGGAATTAGAATCTTACACATGTTGGATAGAGTTGCAACCACTAAGCTACAACTCCAAGCCTAGTGGTCTATCGTTTTCAATATTTCATTGCTGACATTGTGATTACTTGTCTGCTTTTATGTTTTCCTCTTTTCTTCCTGCTTCTGGTAACTCTTTGCTTGCTTTTTAGTTGTTGGTTAGTCTCTACCCACTTAAAATGGCATGAGATATTAAGATGTTCAATTTTAATTGTTTTGGATAACAACATTTTCTTCAACAATCAGTTGTTTTATTTTAGTTGTTTCTTTACAGCATCATCTTTTTGCACTTATGAATTTTTTGCCTATCTAGTTACCTTATCAAAAAAAAAAAAAAAGATACCTTATTAACACCCAGGACATTACTGCGGTAATTTTGTTTAGATAAGAGGGTAGGTATACTGGATGAAGTGATCGTTGCTTCAATTTTTTTAAGTGTCTATCATACAGACAACTAAGAAGGTGACTTGTAGTCATACCTTTGTATCTGAGTTTGGTGAGAAATACTCTGAAAGGGAGGGATGCGCGATTCCCTTTTTTTCGGGGGGGG
>AWOL01S0008711.1:39584-49881 GCA_000715115.1 Nicotiana otophora
GTTAGCCATTCATTAGCATCATCGATGTTGTCCAAACTAATTGGATCAATTACATTGCGAGCGATGTAACGACGCCTCAATGTTCTATTGTACTTAATGAATACTAGATCATTGAGACGCTTCAAGGTTAGTTTGTTCCTCTTTTTGGTATGAATCTGCAAATAATAAGTAATTAGTAAGATTAGGACAATTGAGATATAATTTAATTATCTCAATATACTAAATCTTTCTTCTTAGTTCTTACATGTTCAAACACGCTCCAATTCCTTTCACATCCGGATGAGCTACATGTTAGACTTAGAACCTTGATGGCAAACTTTTGTAAATCTGGAGTGGAATGGCCATATTGCTTTCACCATTCAACCGTAGAAGTAGAACAAATTTTCAAAACATAATATTGATAAAGAAATAACTTATTAACTATAAAACAACATATAAACACTCGCTCACCTGGTGACTTCGTCTTTCTTTGTCTAATCGCCATGTTTTTTCCAAAAAGTTGCTCAGCATTCCTATAAATACTAAATTGCTCTGTTATTTTATCTTGCACTGATTCTTCAGGTATCAACTTCTCAATACATTCATAGTATCCATTCCACAAAGGTTCATCTCCTAGAATCCTCTCTTCATTGTCATAAAACAGTTTCGGGTTCAAAACAAGTCCAACTGCATGCAAAAGGCTATGAAGCTTACTATCCCACCTTTTATCTATGATCTCAAAGACTCTTTTGTATTTTCTTTGATCACTAAAAGAGGCTTGAATAGCCTCTTTCGCCCTATCCATTGCTTCGTATAGGTAGCCCATTGGTGGCCTTTGCTCCCCATCCATCAAACGAAGCACTTTAACTAAAGGACCACCAATCTTCAATGCATGAACCACATTGTTCCAGAATGAAGGAGAAAGTATAATATCTGCAGATTCTCTCCCTCGAGCTTCCCTTCCATAGGCACTGTTAGTGTACTCATCTGAAACAAATAACTTTTTCAAATTGCTTTTTTGCTCATACATCCTATGCAAAGTCAAGAAAGCAGTAGCAAATCTTGTCTTTGCAGGTTTCACCAAGCTTCTTTGTTTGGTGAATCTCTTCATCATATTCAATAACAAAGGCCTTTGAACAATATAGGAATGCACTCTAATTGCCTGATTAAAGACTGAACTGAAGGGTCTTTCCTTGAAAATGTCACCGAAGATCAAATTAATGGAATGTGCTGCACACGGAGTCCAATAAATATGCGGGTACCAGCAGACATCAAATCACCAGCTTTAACATTTTCACTGGCATTGTCTGTGACAACTTGAACAACATTTTCTGCTCCAATAGAGTCAATTGTAATCTTGAACAAGGAGTACATTTTGGTTGAATCAGTCGAAGAGTCGCTTGCATCAACGGACTCAAGAAACAGGCTTCCCTTAGGAGAATTCACCAAGATATTGATGATCTTTTTTTCCATTTCTCGCCGTCCACTTATCCATCATAATGGAACAACCAAACTTGTTCCATTCTACTTTGTGCTCCTCCACGATTTTGTTCACCTCTGCCACCTCTGTTTTTAGATATGGCCCTCTAACTTCATGATAAGTTGGAGGCTTCATTCCTTGACCATATTGGCCTACGACCTCAATAAAAGCAGAAAAAATGTCAGTATAATTAACACAATTAAANAGAAAGAGTGAGGAAGTACATTTTTGCATGGTGGCTTATCAACGCTTACTGTTAACTTTTTCTTTCTTCGGGCTGGGAATCAATTAAAATTTGGTTGACTATTGGATCATGGGTGTATGGTTTTCCATAATGAATAATTGGCTGAAAATTGGTTTCTTACTTTATCAATCATTGGATCTTGGATGCAATAAATTAGTGGCTTAATGCCCTTTGCTGAGCTACTTCAAAAGCAGTGTTGTGAAGAGCGTGAAGCGAGAAAAAGCGACAACCCCCATTTCGCTTAAAGCGAGAAGGGAAGCGCTCGCTTTTCTGAAGTGAAGCGCAATTTAAAAAAAAAAATTAAAATAAATACTGCATAGACAACACATGTAATTGTAAGCAAATGTTNGTCCACCGCACAAACATTGTAACTGCACGATCCCTCAAAATCGCTTTGGCATCAATTTGAGGATTATCACTTTTTGCTTCCTTATCTCCAGATTTTTGCGGGAACTAACAATCCATAGGACCTTTGGTCTTGCCAGTAGATCCACAACTAGAAGACATTGATTGCATCCTTCCCCACTTTTGTGATTTTGGTGGAAGCGACGAAGCATCGCCACCTTCTTCTGTTTCATCATCGTCATCAAGATTATACAGTTCTTGTTCATGAATCATTTGAATCTTTAAATCTTTTTTTTTTTTGAAGGAATGCTTTCAAATCTTCCTTCACATGCGACGGAACTTTAGGACAAGATGCGGCATTTGGATCACCACCGATTAGATGCGCTTTTTGACAATAGATTCCCCCATTTGAAATCTTGTCACAAAAAAGACATCTAATTGCCATCTTGTTGGTCTCGCAAACTCTTTCAGAGTAAGCCCAAGCCGGGTCTTTCTTATCTTCTTTTGGCGTCATTAAAAGAACAACTACATAACACATAAGATAGGCAATAATAACTAAGAATAAAGGATATAAAAAATTAAGGAATTCTCTGTCAAAAACTGAAAACATTGGGCAGTAATTTTCTGGAAAAAATTCGCCAGCATTTCGCCGCTTTTTGGACGTTTAGAANCTTGAAGTTGAGGTACTCCCCTTCAAACCATAAATCCTCTCCCCAATTCCACGCGCCTCCGCAACATCACCCCAAGTGAAATCTGAAGTTTCCTCAAATTCTTCTTCATCGGCATGATCTTCCGGGACTCCGGTTAGCCATTCATTAGCATCATCGATGTTGTCCAAACTAATTGGATCAATTACATTGCGAGCGATGTAACGACGCCTCAATGTTCTATTGTACTTAATGAATACTAGANTTATCTTCTTTTGGCGTCATTAAAAGAACAACTACATAACACATAAGATAGGCAATAATAACTAAGAATAAAGGATATAAAAAATTAAGGAATTCTCTGTCAAAAACTGAAAACATTGGGCAGTAATTTTCTGGAAAAAATTCGCCAGCATTTCGCCGCTTTTTGGACGTTTAGAAAGAAAAAGAAAAAGAAGAAGAAGAAGAAGAAGAAGAATGAAAATCAGAAGTTCAGAACATACCTGTTGAAGTCTTGACGTCTTGAACTTGAAGTTGAAGAAGAAACAACACCAGTTGATGCTTTGAGATTCTTTCAGAAATCAGAAATAGATGAAGAAGAAGAAGTCGATGCTGTTGGAAGTTAAAGAACCCTAGTCGCTATTGTTGAAGAAGTCCGGACCAGTGTTTAAAACGGGTTGGGTATTTTAAAACAGAGAAGCGGACGCTTCTTCGCTTCGCTTTGCTTTCCCCGCTTCTCGCTTTTTACAGAGAAGCGGTCGCTTTTACTTACCTGAGTCGCTTCACCTTGCTGAAGCGCTGCCCTTCACGCTTCGCCTCGCTTCTCGCATAAAGCGAGGAAGCGGGCGCTTTTTTAAACACTGTTCAAAAGGAATTATAAACTTTTATTTAGTCTATTGAGTGCCTTTATGGTTACGTTGATCTTCATTTCTGATACTAAACTAAAAGGCCACTCAAAGAAGTTTGAAGTCAAAGAAAGGGATCCGCAACTGTTGGTGCAGATAATAGAGAAGAATAATGAGAAAAATACCTGCAATGTGTTTTATTATTGCAAGCTATTTAAAAACAATAGACAATTGGAAAACATAACACAATCTTGGAGTAATAATAATTTGGCATCTAATCACGTTGAGTGTTGTGTTGTTTTGCTAGTTTTAGTAGTGCAGTATCTGCTGATTTTCGTATCCTAGTTTAGAAAAATAGAAACAGATTGGGTTGAATTAGGTGACTTCTCATAGCCCCATGTTTAATATCCAATGGAACTTCTAGCCTTAGATGATAATGAAGAAACACGCTAATGGCTTGAAAGTGTCTACTCTGATGACCAAATAAGAACTCTTCTTAACTCACCAAGTGATTTCATTTGGGACAATCAGTGTGAGGCATTACTTTGTCATTGAAATGGTATGTTTGCACAATGTTTGAGCTATTGACTTTCTGATTTTAATAGTTTAATATATCTACAATCGCTAACTTTTACATTTTTATGTTATAATCAGATATTTCTTGTAATATGTAGTAGTTACCGTTGTCTAAAAACTTTTTGCAGGTAGGGCAATATATATCATCAAATGGTGGCGTTGTTGCTGCTGAAGAACTTGCTCCCTTTCTTGATGTGGAGACTCCTAACAAAACGGTACTTGATCGGCTGTACATGATCGAAATGTTGGATTTCTTTTTCATTATTGTTTGCTTTTTCTTTCCGCTGACACTGCAGAAGTTTTGCTATAATTTTTGTTTATACGGCGTTTTCAGGAAAACTATTTTCAAATCCATTGAACATTTGATAAGTTCATGTTTTCATGATCCAGTGCCTAATGTCTTGTTAATTGTCTTTCTTGCTTTATTTCTGTGTTTTTTGCACTCCATTATCTAGCTCTTGAACTGTGGTGATTAGTCTAGCACTTGCTTATGTCTTTAAAATTTGGCTTGAAAACTGAACTGAATTGACCTATGAATTACCTCTCTGTGGTTTTTTCCTGACAGGATGATGAGTCCTACATCCTTCCGGTGCTTTTGCGGTTTGATGGTCAACCAGAAGTAGATGAGGAGGTATGGAAAAGCTCTATCTGTAATATATTTGTTTGAATTTTTCACTTCAGATTATTATGGATGAAGGCTTTTTCCGTGCACATGGCTTTATAAAAGGATTAGGTGTGCTCTGCGATAGTGCAACCTTGGCTTCAAGATATCTCGAGGATCATTTTTAGCTTCTGAATTTTCTTGTGTGAAGTCTCCAGTGTCATTTTCTGAAACCTAGCGGGGCGATAGACATCAGAAGTTATTAAACTTCTGTGAATTTGTCAGTTGACCCACTAAACTTTTATCTCCTCACTTCAATTAAACCCTTATTAACACTCTTGCCTCTGCCAGCCGTTTCATTTAGACTCTTCACTCTGTTGCATGGAATCTCCAATATGTAAGGTACTTGTGTTGATTGGTTATGACATGGATATGGTACCTTGTACATTCTAAAGAATCTGCCAAAAATTTAACATACTCATCTCAGATTCAGACCTGAACTCTAGCCGAATCATAATTTCGAGCTGTTTGAAAGAGCATTGGTTATCATAAGTTGATCCTGAAGGGATATCTGAAAAGGTTAAATATATCCTCTAAATTTCGAAGTGAGTCAAATCTTATTCCTAATCTACAGATCATCACACTATACTAAACGTGGGAAGACCCTAATGTCAAACTTGAATTACCAAAATGTACATCAAAACTTAACTGACCTTTTTAACCTTCAATCAATCATTACTCCTCTAATATTTTGTACAAGAATGTAAATACACATTTAAATCAATATTACTCCCTCACATTTGAATACTATACACTGCATCAGCCACCATACTGTCTCTTTAATATATCAAATATAATCTTTAATGTATTTGGTATACTTTGAAAACTCCCATGTTCTTTGTATTCCCATCTAGAGTAAATTCATGGGATGTTTATTTTGTCCATATTCCATTTGAAATACGAAAAGTCATGTTTGCTACTTGTACTATTTTATAACAACCAAAAGTGGTAGATTCTTGGGCACCAATATACCATGAATGCTTGGGCTACTCTAAAAATTCTTAAAATATGATGAGAATCACAAAGTATTGCTGATTTCAACATAGAACAAGGATGTTCATCAAAGAAAGAAAACGAGACAAGCAACTTCTCATAAAGGAACCAAAAGTGGAGCTCTTTGTCTCCCACCTGGCTGGACTTTAAATCTATCATCATTCTTTGTCAGGCAATTTTCTATGTGGTTTTTTCCATATATATTCTAAATTTTTCTCTTCTTTCCATTTCGTAAAACTCTTTGGTCAAATTTAGTATGTTATTTTACATCTTAAACCTGCTGGCTAAATCACTGTTACCTCCTTATGATCGTATCTTCCGCAGATCAATTTCATCTCAAAGTTATTTCTTGGACATTCTGTGTACTTTTTCACGTTTGCTCTCTATTATGACTTTTCATTTTTTGTATGAGACCACACAATTAGGTTATGGTAAAAGTAGTGAAAATAAAAAGAAAAAGAGTTAGGAAAGCGCACACATGAAAAACTCATCTCAACCCCAATAGGTATATTGTACATTCCTTAATGGAGGCTACAACATTTCTTTTGCATTTTTTCCCGGAAGGAGTTCGCCTTGTGTTTGTACATATGGAACCAAGTGGAGATTACTCGAAATATGAAAGTTGTCCCCCCAATTAACCAATTATGGTCAATGAAGACGATAAAGGAACAACTAAAGATTTAATGTAAGTGCAATAGGAAAACGAGGTAGCATGAGGAAAATGGCCCTAATGAAAATGCCAAAGGCGAATGCAATTCAGTCTTCGATTTAGCAGCATAAGTAGCATTCGCTAAAGATGAAAACATGCAAAAATTGTGAATTTTGGATCTCAAGTTCAAGATCTTTACTTTTGTTGTATATCAGCACTTTTGGAAGAATACATTGGTTATATTGGAGCATAATTTTGAACACTTTGTGGATGCATTAGATTGGGATGCCATACATAGATAACTTAGGAGTAAATAGCAACACAAAGAGCACTATTTATGTGATGCACTTCTTTTTAAACATTGAAAAACCAGAAGAATATACAAAGTCTTACTTGTATGCGTCATCATGAAGCTACTGGCTATGTATGTCATGTACTACTGCTTTAAATGACAACCATGGAAACAAAAGAGAAAGGTCCAGACTATTATTATATATATGGAATATTATTACATAAATTTGTGATTGACATGTACATAGAGAGGTAGAAACAAGGAAATTTGAATATTATATGAAGAGAAATTTTAGAAGGAACATATCAAATGACAATAATGTATAGTATTATGGAGAACATTGAAGAGATATAGTGGGTAAAGAACAACTATTCATGGCATATTCATTAGAGGTCTTGAGTAAATTTATTTTATGACTAATAAAGCTAAGATAAATAAGAAGAAGAAAGAAGAGAAAGGTTCAAGATATTTTTCAGATTTCTCTGTTCAAATTTGGATATCAAGAGGAGGTAAAGTGATGCAAAAATTCCAGGAACCTCTGCTGCATATTCAATATGTGATATCAACATTCATCATTTTGAACATGAAACTTCTATTTTTTTTTAATCTTGAATTATAGCTCAAATACTTTTTATTTTCTAAGTGATATTTAAATTATTTGTACAAATTAACCAGGGATATACGTGCAACGTACGTGTCCAGAAACTAGTTTGGATAATAAAGCTCAAGATATGGTATAAAGAAGTCATTTCTATTTTTTTTATTCCGGATTTAGACATCAACAATTTAAATGAAAATAGAAATGTTGAACTAAAAGAAACAACAAAGGGGACTATGAAAGAGAGTCACTGCTATAATATGCATGGTGATGTAAGCATTTGTTTCATTTTAGCTCATCTTTTTTCTTTCCCGATGTCTATTAAAGGGTTTTTCTGCATTCGAATACAAAGAGCACCTCTTTACTTCAATGATCAAATTAAAAGTAGTGGTTGATTTGCCGTATTGTGCATATTGCAAGGTGTCTGGCATTTGCATAGAAGTTTGGGACCTAATGTAAATGCTCTTATAGTTTCTTATGCAAGCAACCAACATAGGGCGCTGTGTTGTAAAGTGATATGAAGGGCTACTGAGGCAAGTAGGTCTGGGGGCTATTTGCATAAGTCCGTGGTTGTTGAGCTTTTGATGTCTCTTTCCCTATGTTGCGGGCCCAATAATCTTTTTACACTCCACTATTCTCTCACGTGCTTGTCGTATAATTTTTTTTTCCAGGGAAATATCCTGTACCGATTTCCATCTCTTCAGCGTACGGCTGCTCCACAAAGAAGTGGAAGGAAGGAGTACGTAGGAAAAAGATGGACTGACTGGGTTGGACAGGTGGAAAGATTTCTGCAAGAAAAGAAGTGGCAATTTAGGTATCATTTGTCTTGGTTGTTGGTGATTTGAATTCATCACCTATGGATTTAACTTTAAGTTCTCTAACATGGGTGTTTACATTTCAGTAAAACAAGCTCATCGGAAAAGGCATTGGTCATTGCATTGGGTGGGCTCAATCTGTTTGGAGTCATTATTCTTGGTACCATGTTGAAGTATGGGTCTCCATGTGGTCTTTAGACTTTTCAAGTTTTGCTTCTATATTTTTCTTACATCTATCACTTAACTGTATTTTGAAGGAACATGACAGTCAGTCCAAGTAGCTTCATCTCATTTGTGTCAGAGATATTTCCATTACTTCAGGTATCATCTGTAGTATCGTTCCTGAGCAAAACTTGTTTTAGTGTATTATATCATCCAAGTATTGAGATCATTCACGTCTGCAACTGTTTAGTTCTCACTTGAGAACATTCATGTTGTATGCAATCACAGCATATAAAGACTTCTTGACATCTTTTTGGGCGATAAAAAAACATGGAGCTGATTACTTCATTTGGTTATTTTGCTCTTTTTCTTTCTATGTCATTTAGTGCATCAAGAATTTAATACTCTTTTGAACTGGATGATCTGCTTGATTAGTTGTAAAGTGACTCGGTAACTGCGAAAACATTATCTTGAAATATGGCTTGCAGTTTGTTAAAGGCTTATTTGAGCGCACTTGAACGTTGAAGCTCACTTAAAGCTAGACTATGAGCTTCCCCTTGCTTATGTGGCGCTGTAGTGTTTGCGCTAAGGTGTGCGGTTCATCACCCATGAGTTGTGTTTTTAAGCGGCAGTGCTATAATAAATATAGCTGGCAAACTAATAGATTAATTTTTAATAAAAGCTATTAATGAGTTTTTAATTATTAGGAATAAGAAATTAAATGCTGATAAAAGGAAAGGAATAAGAGATTAATTCTTTTAGTATAAGAAAACTAGTTTTGAAAACATAAAATTACATCTTCTCATACAAATAAAAAATAAAAAAACTTAAGATGGGTTTTAAGCTTGATTGACTTTCTTTTTACTTTGAATATTTTATGTAATTATAGTTATTTCAATTATTTTTTTCTAAATAGTTATCTTTTGAGTTTGTAATCATTTTTTGTTGCATTACATATATATTTTTCATTTCTTCTTTTTTAAGCGCCTTTCTTTGTTAAAGCTCATGCTTTAATTCCTCTGCCCCTGCAGACTTTTGCACATTTCACATTTCACTACTCTGGTTGCCTGATTGTTATTACTTAAGTTTTACCATGATCTAGCCTGAAATCATCTGCTATTTGTGAATTTTGGCCTCAGTTAAAGTAGATTATTTATTGTAAACTCCAGCGCTAGACAAAATTGCAAACAAAATGTCTTGATTGATTCTTATATCATGCAGTCTTTAATGTGACTCGGATGTATTCATTTGTTTTTTGGAAGTAAATAAGCATTTCAAAGTACTCATTTTTTAACTGTATGGTATTACTTGGCAGATTTATGCTGGCTCGTTTTTCACCATTCCCCTGATCCGATGGTTTCTTGTTCGAATGAGAAATGCTGATATTGAAAGAAGAAATCAAGCAAGGGAACAATATGCACGAGCACTTGAACGGCCTGATCTGTCACTGCGGCGAAAGGTATGAATAGTTTTCTGCTTAGTTTGCTAATGTTTTCCCCATTTCAGAACTTCAGTTTCCGCACTTCAAATTGCACATTTTACAATAATAACATCTATATCTAAGAAAACCTAGCTATACATAATTAATTCTTTTTTTTGGGGGGGCGTGGGGGTGGGTGAGAAGGTGTTTAGAACTTGGATTGCATGATTATGTTATTCTGTGGTCCTATCATCCTACCTTAAGTTAATGGAGGCAGCTGCCATACATCTTTACTTGAAACGTCTATTGGGTTATGAGTTCGTTAAATCAAATCCCATATGAGAATGCTTCTTGGAAGGAGTGCCATGCACAATCTTTAGTAAATGCTACATGTTGCTAAAGAAAACTGAAGAAAATGCTGGTAAAGCAATATGTGGCTGGCGAAGTTGTTTATACTTGGTTATAGTCTGAAGTATTATTTGGATATTTAACATGTAAATCTGCAAGTGGAAAGGAAAAAGTAGAGGGAACCTCTTAATTTGGCAAGAAGTGGACAGTAGATCCTTTTTTTTTTGGGTGGGGGGTGGGGGG
>AWOL01S0008711.1:54431-90748 GCA_000715115.1 Nicotiana otophora
CCCTTCATCCTGTCTTCTTCTTCCTAAGAGCCATTTTCATCTTCTTTCACAACACCCCTTTCCCCCTTTTCACCCATACACACAATTATTATCATCCTACCAGTATAACCAATAATAATTTTCTATTGTAGTAAAAATAACAAACAAGATAGTAGCACAAGTAGATAAAGCATCTTTAATTTACTTTTGTGAGATTGTGGTGGCAATGGATGAAATCAATTGAAGTTTGTTACTGGTGTTTCTGGTGATGGGCTTTTTTTTCGATTTGGTCTCTACCTCCCTTATTTATTTTCTTTTCCGATATGGTTCTATTGGATGAAGAGAGGCTTGATTTGGGTTGTTAGTGATGGAAGGTTTGTTTGATGGTTGTGTTTGATTACCGAGGTGCGATGAGAAGAAAAAGAGAATGATGGTGGTTCTTGGCTATAGTGAGTGATGGTAGACAGGTGGTGAGGAAGAAGATGGTGGTGGCTGGGGTGGTAGGGAGAGGAGGAGGAAGGGCAAGAGTGGGTGGTAGTGATAGAGTGGGAGGGAGAAGGTTGGTGGTGGTAGCAGAAGTAGGTAGAAGAAACAACGGCGACAGCAACAGAAGGATGGCGGTAGCAATGGTAGAAGGGTAGTAAAACTTAGTTATTTAAGAAAAGAATTAAAAATTTATATATTGAGATCCAATTCATGCGCCTAAGGAAAGTAATGAACTTTCTTTTGCCATGTTTGTGAGCACGTAATTTTTGCCCTCTGCATAAATCGCTCCTAAAATGTTCCAAAATAATTTTTAATTATTTTTGTAAGGTTTTAGGAATTCTGTTTAATTATTTGATTGCATTTTGTTGCCTCGTTAGGCTATTTACATTTTAGCATCATTAGGAATATTTTGAAAATCGCAGAAAATTATCAAAAATATTTTATCTCTCATTCATTGTAATTTTTAGATCTTGATTGTATTTTTAGGATTTAATTACATGTTAAATGCATTGATTACAACATAAAAATCACAAAAAATACATTAATCATTTTTAGGTTTAATTAATTAATTAAGATGGTTAATTCACACTTTAGTTAGTTTAATATTGGGTAAAATAGAGGAATGGGCTATATGCGCAAAATGGGATTTAACCTAGGATTTTAATTAGCATGGCTAAAATTGAAATTAAAAGGAAGAAAAGAAGAAGTCTGTTGGGCTTCTCTCCCAAACAACTGGGCCAATTTAGGCGGCCCGATTTCCATTAGACTAGCTCCAAATCCCCACTCTCACTCGGCCCACTCGTGTTTGCCTTTCAAAGACTCAAAACGACGCCATTTGGCCCTAGCTTCCACCCTTCATTTCATTTGATCCAATGGTCCGGAGCTGATTCCCCCATCACTTAAAAATGTCCAAATACGTGACCCCCACCCCAAAGACCTCCCTCTCACACCTTGTTTTCTCCTCACCTCTCTCCTCCGTGTATCGCCCGCTAGAAATCGCCTACGATGGAGGGCTACCTCCAAACAACCCCAAATCATCACCCCTCAGTCCCCAACCCCTCCTCAATTCAAATCCGTTGTTAGTTTCCCTGAAATCCCTCCAAATCACTTCATTTAGTAGATCTAAGAGATTACAGAAACCTAATTTGCCCCCTTTTCTTAATTGTTTCCAGTCTTGGTCGATTTGAGTTTGAAATCGACATCAGTCGATTTCTCTTGATGAGAGCAATCTTTTGATGGTAATTCATTGCATGGCCACCGGAGTCCGGACAAATGCCTTTGACCATCATTGACTTCTCCTATTATCCTTCTCTAAGTTACGCGGACTCTTCGATCTTGGTGCCGTCCCGGTCCCGATACGAGACGGTGACGGGAGTGGGATACGTCCCGAATTCGGTCAATTGACTTCGGACACTTTGACCGGAGTTCGTCGACAAATTTGGGAGAAAAATTGAGATTTTGATTTCTCAAAATAAAAAATAAAACATATTTAAGTTATGAAAAATGGCATACCTTCAATATTATAGTATTTTTGTCTCATATATTTGGAGAGTGAAAGATTGAATTCTACAATATTCATGTAAGTTTTTCAGAGAATATCTCTCAAAATTTATAATATTTTTATAGTTCAATATTTTATTATTTTGAATTTTCTTCGCCGAATCTCCGCACCCGTATCCATATCAGAATTCGCACCCCCGAATCTTAAAATTTAGATTTTGTCGAATCCGATACTCGGATCCGTTCCCGTATCGGATACCCGCACCCGAGTTCGAGCAACTTAGCTCCTCCCGGTGTAACGACCCGATCGGTCATTTTGAGCTTTAGCGTTCCATTTGGTGGTTTGAGATTTTGAGTAGCTTTATATTATGTATTATGACTTGCGTGTATGATTGGTTCCGATTTTCGAGCGGTTCAGGATTGATTTGGAAGAATGGTTCTCGTTTTAGAAGCTTTAAGTTGGAAGAGTTGACCAATGTTTGACTTTTGGGCAAACAGACTCGGAATCGAATTTTGATTATTCTGATAGGTTGGTATGATTATTTTGGACATGTACATATGTCCAGATTTGGTTTTCGAGGTTCCTAGAATAATTTAACATTATTTGTCAAAAGTTGGCAATTTGAAGAACTTAAGAGATCATAAGTTTGACCAAGAGTTGACTTTGATGTTATTGGACTCCAATTGGTGTTTCGAGACTTTGGATAGGTCTATATAGTTGAGTTGAACTTGTGTGAAAAGTTTGAAAGTAATCCGATGTGTTTAACTGTGATTCGGACACTCTTTTGAAAGAGTGAAGATTTAACAACTTAAGAGAAATTCTATTCGGTTTGACCCTTGATTTTTTATTGTGATGTTCCCGTGTGTGTTTTGAGGATTTGGATTAGTTTGGATGATGTATTTGTACTTGTTGTATGATTTTATGGGGTACCGAGAGACTCGGGTATGCTTTGGATCATTGGTTGAAAAACTAGTTAAGTTAAGGATTTGAAGTTTGACCATGGTCAATATCGGGTCAAGATAACCTCTTTTTGGTCTTTTGAGTGCGCGAGCAGGTTCGTAGCGTGTTTTATGATTGAAATGCATATATGGTTTGGGTCCGGGAGGTTCCTAATGAGTTTTGGGGGTGCTAAAATAAAGATTTTCTTATTGCCGTTTTTTTTTCTGGTGCAAGTAATTACAAAAATGCCATTTATATCCCTGAGATTTTCAGATTTCTTTTAAAACTTCAAAACATCATATCTACCTTATTTTAAAATCAAATTGGGTGATTCAAGAGGTTATATTAGGTGTATTCTCACAAGCATTATGTTAGGCTTATCAAACATGAGTTTCGGGATCATCTGGGACCTGATTCAAGTGGGGACAACTGCTGTATTTGTTTTTCTTGTTTCGGAATTTAGTTACTTTTTCTCACAAGGTTTTGAAACTCGATTTTGGGCGATTTTGGAAGGGGGGTTTACTACTTGAATTGGGGTAAGTATTTTTGACTTAGATTTGTTATTTTTTCATGATTCCAACTTCGATTTTAGTGTTTGATTAATGATTTAAATTGGAGAAATTAAGGATTTTAGTAAACACTTTCTAAAATATAAATTGATGGTTTAAAGGCCGATTTGAGGTTGGAATTGAATGAATTTGGTATGGTTGGACTCATATCGGAATGTGTGTTCGGAATTTGTAAGTTTTGTCGGGTTCCAAGGTGCGGGCCCAAGGTTGACTTTTTGGTTTTTATTAAAGATCGAAGTTTTATTATCCAAAATTATTTTCTACGACCTTTATTTATAATATTAAGTTATTTTGGCTAGATTAGAGCCGTTTGGAGATTGTTTCACACGGGAAGGGCTTTTTAAAGTATTGATTTAGCTTCTTTGAGGTAAGTATTTTGCCTAACTTTGTGTGGGGGAACTGGCCCTTAGGATTTGAGTTGCTTGTATTAACTGAATTATGTGGGAGACGTGTACACGAGGTGACGAGTGTGTACATGAGATCATATGTGGTATTTGACTGATTTCACTCTTAGGCTTCTTTCATGCATTTAATTGAAATTGTCATATCATATTATATCTTCCATTGTTTAGTTTACTCTTACATGCCTTGCTTGACATTGTTAGTACATATTCTATTTTTTATTGTCAAATTTGCTCTTGAATACCTTAATTAAAGATGTTACCTCTCTTATTGTCATGTTACATACTTTATTGTTGAGTTATTCTTATTTGGAGTTGTTATTACATGAAGTCTCTTTGTGTTGAGTTATTCTCATGCATTTAGACGTAGTTACTATTTCATACTATCTCTTTCATTGTTAAGTTTATGTTATACATTTGAATAGAAAATTGTCATTTCGTGGGAATACTTTCATTTTGAGTTATTGAAGTTGAAGTCGTGAAAGTTATTAGCACATTGTAGTTGAGATTATTGATTATTGAGATATCTTTCCTTGTTGAGTGTTTCTCATTTATTTTGTTATTTTGTACATATTGTGGTTGAGCCGTGGGCTATGTGTTATGGTAACATTGATATTGTTGATTTTGAAAAGTTATGGTATATGGGTACGTGTGGTGCGAGATGTTATTGTGTTGTGATATTGATGCGCATGCGGCGGTATAAGGATAGGGGTTGATGTGCATGTGGCAACATAAAATGGGATTTATATGCGTGTGGCTAGTTGTAATGACCCGACCAGTCGTTTTGAGCTTTTACACTTCGATCGGTTGTTTGAGGGCATGAGTATCTCCGTATGATGTATTATGACTTATGTGAATCGTCGGTTTTGGTTTTCAGGTTATTCAGAATTGATTTGAAAGGATGATTCTCAGTTAAAAGCTTTAAATTTAAAAGAGTTGACCAAGTTTGACTTTTAGCATTTGACCTCGAATTGAAATTTTGATGGTTCCGTTAGCTTCGTTGGATGATTTTGGACTTAGGAGCGCATCCGGATTTTGATTTGGAGGTCCGTGGTTGAATTTGGCTCGAAATAGCGGAAGTTGAAATTTTGGAAAGTTTGACAGGGAGTGGAATTTTTGATATCGGGGTCGGATTCCGATTCCGGAAGTTGGAGCAAGTCCGTAATATTGAATGTGACTTGTGTGCAAAATTTGAGGTCAATCGGACATGATTTGATAGGTTTCGGCATTGGTTGTGGAAGTTTGAAGTTTCAAGGTTCATTGATTTCGAGTTGAGGTGTGATTCATCGTGTTGATGCTGTTATGTATGTTTTGAGGCCTTGAGTAGGTCCGTATTATGTTATGGAACTTGTTGGCATGTTCGGACGGGGTCCCGAGTAGCTCGGCTGAGTTTTGGATGAGGTTCGGATCATTTTCACTTCATATTGCTATTGCTGGTTCTGGTGTGGCCACACCTACGGCTGGTTTGCGTAGATGCGATGGCCGCAGAAGCGACAAAGGCGTCGCAGAGGCGAGGTGAGTGCTGGGTGAGGAAGACCGCAGAAGCGTAGATTTGGGCGCATATGCGGATGCACAGGTGCGAAGTGATGAAGCGCATGAGCGAGGTATTCCGTAGGTGCAGATGGTGGCTCGCACCTGCGATGGCGCAGAAGCGGATAGTTTGTCTGCAAGTGCGAGGGTCGAGTTCTCAGTTGATTCCGCATAAGCAAAGGTTATGTCGCAGAAGTGACGCCGCAGAAGCGGCTAATGTGTCGCAGGTGCGAAAGTGCAGGGTAGAATGATAAATACAAGGGTTCGCGATTTTGGCTTCAGTTTTACATTTCCAAGCTCGGATTGAGGCGATTTGTCAAGAAAATGTCACCATATGAATTGGGGTAAGTGTTCTCTACTCGGTTTTGGTTATATTTCATGAATCAACCTTCGGTTTTGATAATTGGATTATGAATTTTAAAGAGAAAATTGGGGGTTTTGGCATAAAGTTTCATAATGTGAATTTTTGAGTTTTGAACATCGAATTGGAGTCGGATTTGAGTGAAACCAGTATGGTTGGACTCGTAATTGAATGGGTTGTTGGATTTTGTAAATTTTGTTGGATTCCGAGGTGCACGCCTAGTTTGGGCTTTTGATTCAAGATTTGATCTTTTTCGATCGAGATTGATTCATGCAACATTGTTTGATGTATTTGAGTTATTTTTGGTTAGTTTCGAGCCGTTCGGAGGTAGGAACGCGCGGGATGGCATTTTGGAGCATCGTTTGGCTTGCTCGGCATTGGTATTAGTTTGTTTGAGGTAAGTAACTCTTCTAATCTTATTATGTGATTGATATTGAGGTGACGCACATGCTAGGTGGCAGGCGTGTGGGTGTGCACCATATGAATTGGGATTTTGTTATTTTTATGGCACTGTACAGTGGTCCTATTTTGTTGATATTCATGTTTTCACCATGTGATAAAGTAATTGGGCTGTCAATCATGCTAAATATCATGTTTAGGCATTATGCCGATACTGTTTGGACCCATATTGTTCGTTTCTTACTGTTATCTCACTGATTTTATTGATATTTCATACTCAGTCATATCCATACATTCATACCGTATCTCAATCTCAGATATCATTTATTGATACATCATATCATTGTTGTCGGGCTAGTTTCATGACATTGTGAGCCCGTGAGTGAGACTGGAGAGATTGATGACTGAGTGAGGCCAAGGGCCTGAGTGCGAGTGACATTTTGGGATCGGGATGCACGCCGCATCATATTATATTGATTATATTTTATATGGATCGGGTTGCACGCCGCAACGAACCTGAGGGCTGTATGTATATGGATCGGGTTGCACACCGCAATGAGCTTTATGGCTATTTATATGTTATGGGATTGGGTTGCACGCCGCAACGATATAGCGCTTGGGCTGAAGGAGCCCCTCCAGAGTCTGCACACCCCCAGTGAGCGCAGTCGACTATATATATCTGGATCGGGTTGCACGCCGCAACGGGCCTTATGGTCATATATGGATCGGGATGCACGCCGCAACATGTATTGTACAACACTGAGTGATTGAATATGCTGAGCAGTGAGCACAGTGAGAGAGAATGCGAGACAGTGAGATTGAGTACGGAGTGTGAGTATATGAGCTCATCATTGAGATGCATTGCATTTGACATGCGTACTTGAGATACATGTATAGAGATGCATTTTCTTATGCTACCCATGTTGGTGACATTTATGATTTTACCTGTATCTTGACATGTATGCATAGAGACGTACTTTCCTCATGCTATCTGAAAATAAAACAACTTACTTATTATTGAAAGGAGTTTTGGTAAAAATCTCAGTTTTCAAACTTACTCGTATTTTGGCATTTTCGGTAAAAGATTTGGGTTTTCACTGATATACTTGAAAAGAAATGCCTATTTTTCTGGAACTATGAACGAACTACGAATTTTATTTCTGAGATACCTCTTTTATTACTTGTACTATGTTGTTATGAACTGTTGTGGAATATTGGTGTTGGACCCGACTTTCGTGTTAGCTCGTTACTATTTTTAACCTAAGATTAGGTTTGTTACTTATTGAGTACATGGGGTCGGTTGTACTCATTCTACACTTCTGCACCTTGCGTGCAGATGTTGGTTGATGATATTGCTGTGTTCGATTGGAACTGGATTGAAGATGTACCTGCGTCCCAGTTGTAGCTGCCCCTTGTTCATAGTAGCTTTAGGTCTATGAAAGTCTGTTTATGTAATTTTCAAACAGACAATGTATTTATTTCATTTCAGCTTTGTAAATTCTATTCTTA
Organism: Nicotiana otophora; assembly: GCA_000715115.1. NCBI lineage: Eukaryota > Viridiplantae > Streptophyta > Magnoliopsida > Solanales > Solanaceae > Nicotiana > Nicotiana otophora. The sequence goes on from AWOL01S0008711.1 coordinate 62,106, forward strand.
GAAGCTCATGATTTGTACTACCAGTTCTTGAGAAATGTATCAAATTCAGATAATTTTCTTTACTTAATTACTTTATTGATTGTTATTGGAATTGGTTAGTGGTTAACTGGCTTACCTAGCGGGCTGGGTTAGGTGCCATCACGACTAGTTGGATTTTGGGTCATGACACTAGTAAGGGGATTACTTGAAGCCATGCGGCGACATAAGGGGGATAAAGCGTATGTAGCTATTTCGGGAAAATATTTTTAAAAATATCTAAATGTAAGGCTCACGCGGCGATATAAGAAAAGATTATGATTGTGAATTGAGAAATGTGAATATGAGGCGTGGTACCTCAATGTGATTCTTATTGTACATTATGTGTTGGAAAAACTTGTTGACTTGAACGGTTATTGTTCTTCCTTCTGTCATTCATTCATTCATTCATTCATTTGTATTTTGATTTTGTTTGGTTATTCGTTGTTATCTTGATGCTGGAACGATTGTGGATTCTTGTGCGAGTCATGCATTCCATGTGATTTATTGTGTTGCTTTAGCATGTCAATTTTTGCCTCCGTTATTACACAGTAAATTGATTGTCAATATGAATTTACTTGCGTGGAGTCATTATCTCATACTATGTTGAGTTGTTGGTAACATAACTGTTTAAATATAAGAATTATCAGCATACTTTATTCTAAGTGTCTCTTAAGATAGAACTTGTTTATCTTACTCGGTGCTTTACTATTTTAAATGGTCATCACATTTTTACTTTAATTGGGTTCTTAAATTATATCTATCACCCCATTTGATGTTTACTTTACTTAAAATTGTTATCACATTTTACTTTAATAAATTTTATATTTAATTCTTTAATTTAATTGATATTTTACTTTGTTTAAACATGATATTTTTACTTTATTTTATTGATTTCTAAACTAAGTTAATCTAATACTCTGTTTTGTATAAATTGTGCTTTATCTTACTTAAATTGATTAAGAAAAACTCATTATCTTATTTGACGCCTCACTTTATTCAAGATTGTTATTATGCTTTATTGTGTTTAAATATCTCTCTCAAATATTTCAATTGATATTTGACATGGATACAATGTGCATTGTAGCACGTGGGCTTTTTCATGCGAAGGTGATTGTTATTGTGAGCATGAGGTGCCAGACGTGTATGATTTGGAAATTGTGGCTCATGATTTGTGGTTACGAGGTATGGTGCATCAGGGTAATTCTTGTTGTAAGTCCATGCGTTGGAAATGATCGATTAATTGAGTTGTCATCTATTTTTCCTTATTTGAGTTCATTCATATCTCATTTGTGTTCTGATTATGTTGTTGCTTTATTACACGTCTACTTCTTGCTGCCATTTGTGCTTCTATTATTTTCACTTCTGGTTGTAAATCAATAATCTTTCCGATGTTAGTCTTACATTATTATTCTTTCCATCTTTAGCTTTATGTTATATCTTGCACAGGTTTCTATGGTTAGTAGGTGTCTTAACCTGGCCTCGTCACTACTCTGCCGAGGTTAGTCTAGACACTTACTGGGTATCGCTCTGGTGTACTCATGCTACGCTTCTGCATATTTTTGTGCAGATCCAGGTACTTCTGATCATATTGTTGAGAGTTGTGTCTGTGCGGCAGGAGACTTCAAGGTATACCTGCTTGATGTTCGCAGGCCTCGGATTCACTTTCGGATATTATCTTTACTGCTATTTCTCTTTAATTCATAACAATATTGTATTTAGAAATTCTAGTGTATGTCGGCAGAGCTTATGACTCCGTACTGCCAGTTTTGGGAAATGTATAACTATTGGTCGTTTGGAGCTATGTATGTCATTTACTGGTTTATGTCTAATAATTAAATAGTTCAATTCTATTATTAACTCAGCATGGGTTAGGTTTACCTAGTCTTAGAGACTAGGTGCCATCACGACATCCTAAGATGAAAATTTGGGGTCGTGACACCCGGCTAATCTCGGCTCTGAATTGGTAATTCTCCCCTTTCTTTCTTCTGTTATCATGTGTGTATTGATGTTTTGTTTAAGTAGCATGTCCAATTTCAATTAGAACTTTTTAGATGGTAACATAATTAGCCAACCTAAGTTTGATTAGCGAGTGTACTTAGATTAATTAATCTACAACTGATTTCAAGTAGTAATGATTTTTGCCAAACACATTACTTTGGTTCCATGCTCTGATTATCTCGTTGCTTGTTTTGAATTTTAGTTTTAATCTGTTAATCCATCATATGAGCTTGTTTTGGTGTTAAGGGGGGTTCAGATAGTATTTCTATCAGACTTGGGCCAGAATCTTTTATCCATATTAGCAGGGTCCAGGCCCAATTTTTGAAATAAGGTGAATTAATTTACAGGGTAGGGGGTTGTAAAAGATGAGGTATAAAATAGAAGAATGTTAAAATACAGGGGTATAAAGGGGTGGTTTAGCAATTAACTTAAAGGAATCGTTCAGTTAACAACTAGGAAGCTTCTAGAAAAGAGGAAATAAGGACTGATTAGCAAAGGAAAAGAAAAGGGGTCAGGTGTGAGGGGTCTATGAGAGCAAAAACAGAAGAAGAAAGGGGGTAAAAGGAAAAGGAAAAGGAAAATTTAAAAGAGGGGTTCTAAGTGTTAGCCTATAAATAGGGGATCCCCTCACATTTTCTGCATTCATTCGCTAAAAATCTCATTGACAAGCATTCAAAAATAGCTGAAAAAAAGTTTTGAAATTCAAAATTTTTCGCTAAGATCTAAAAATAGAAAGATTCAAAAAAAGAGGATAGAAAGGTATTTCTGTAGCCATCTCAATTTCTGTTATTTGCATTACATTTCTGGGATTTTCAAGGATTAATTAGGTTGGAGTCATCCTGTTTTTGCTGCTATTTGAACAAGTTGGAGCTTTGAAATCTGAGTAAAAGTCTAAAAACTTAAGCCGGGATCATGTTTGGAGGTCGAGGACCAAGTCCGAATGTCAAAAAGTGGATGAAACAATTTACTCTAAGAAAAATACATAGCTGCGCCGCATGGGTCGCCGTGAGGCGCAACGCGACAGTGTAAATTGGGTCTTTCAGGTGTTTTGCTTGCTCTTTGAATATCCTCACAAGTGCGCCACATGGCACGGTGAGGGGCGCGACGCGACACAGGTATATAATTTTATCAGTGTTAATTCCTGTTTCGGCTAGGAAAGGGTAGTTCGTCCGGACCCGTTCCTACAGGGTATATATACACCAAAAATACGTTTTTGAAAGTATTTTTGACCTACGAAAGAATTGAGAAGAAACTAAGGCAAGAAGACACAAGAATTCATCAAGATTTCAACCAACAATCGGTGCAATACGAGAGTTTGTATCGAATCATTAGCATTGATGTTTTCTTTGTTTTTAACCTTATTGAGATGACGTTTTCCATTGCTATGGAGTAAATTCCATTAGGGTGTTGACAAATACGATGTTTTGATAACTTGATTAGGGATTTGATTCTTGATAATTATTGGAATTAATTTATGGAATTTTAATTCGTATTGTGGAGTTATTTCTTATTTTGCTTAATCGAAAGAGGAGCTTGATATTGAATTTCTTTACATCTTATGCTTTAGTTTAAATTCATGATTCAAATAGGTAATCGAAAGAGCCTCTTGAATTGCTAAACGAACTAGAAAATATGGAAATATTCGTGAGAAGTTACCCTTTAGACCATAAACATCATTTTATTTGTTGGAATTGTTTACCGTGCTTCAATTAGATTAATTACTGAAATTGATGTTTAATCGAAAGAGGAACATTAACTTCAAGTGTTATATGGTTATCGGTTGAATTCATGAGAATCAACTGTATTATAGAGTGAACTAACTCAAGAATTAGATCCCGAGTCAGTTATCTTGCACATGTCTAGTCAATTACCCTTATTTCTCTCGTTGTTATCTCTTTGTTGCTCATCTGCTATTTTTTTGTGATCAATTGTTAATTGCTTAATTTTTAGTAGTTAATCGTAGTTGATAATCATCAAATTAAGTGTTAATTTTTCTGGATAGTATTCGACTGAAGATTATTCAAACACTATTTATATCCAATCCCTGTAGAGATGATAATTTAACTATACTATCTTTAACTAGCGAGCAATAATTTTGTGTTGTGTTTTGAGCTCGTCAAATTTTGGCGTCGTTGCCGGGAATTGGCGATCAATAGTGTTTAAAATAGTTTTTAGTACTAATTCGGGAACCAATTTTTACTTTAGTGTATTCACATTTTTTTCTTTTGTGTGAAGGCAACATGTTGACTTCTCTGGTGTATGACTCGATCTTCATCAAAAGAATTAATTCCATACAATCCAGAAGTTGAAAAGTGTCTGCGACAGTTGAGGAAAGAGAAAAAATCCACTAGAAAATTTCTGGGGAAACCTTCAACCCAAGAACACATGGCTAAAAACAGTGAGCAGGTAGTTGATCTGGCTGCAGGGGAAGCAGCCCAGCAGGAAGCAGCCGCACATGCAATTGATGAGGTAGCCCAAAGAGTTACTGAGGAGACTATTAAAGATGATGGGGGTCGAAGATTTAATCTAAACCGACCCTTGGTTGAAGATCAGTTCGAGAATACAACACCCAGTCCTGGAAGATCATTGGGTGACTATGCCAGACCAGTCTACAATCAAGGACTGTCAAGTGTCAGACCTCCACCCATAGCAACAAACAACTTCGAGTTGAAGCAAGGCCTGCTTCAAACCATCCAAAACAACTGCATCTTTAGAGGGAAGGTGAATGAAGATCCTAACACTCACTTGATGGACTTTGAAGAAATCATGAACACCTCCCGTACAATGAAGTATCAAAAGATGCGGTCTACTTAAGGTCATTTCCCTTTTCATTGAAAGATTATGCGAAGCACTGGCTTCGTAGCTTACCAATAGGGCCGATCATGACAAGAGAAGATATGACCAAAAGTTTTCTTGACAAGTACTTCTCAGCTGCAAAAATAGGGAAATGCAGAAGGGAAATCCACAATTTCTGCCAAAAGGAGACAAAAACAATTTTCGAAGCTTGGGAAAGATTCAAGGAGAAGTCAAAAAGTGTTAGCACAACGCAATTGATTTGTGGATGCAACTACAGGATTTTTAGGATGGACTGACACCTTCCTCACGACAAACTCTAAATACTGCATGTGGAGGTCCACTAATGAAGAAAACTCTGGAGGAGGTTGCCTTAATACTTGATGAATTATCTGAAGATGCTAACCAATGGTCGACAGAGAGTAATGACAGAAGAAAATTAGTTGGGGTTCACCAGGTGGACTCTAACACATCCATTCAAGCCCATCTAGACACCATGGCCAAGGAGATAAGAAAGCTGACATTGGCCAAGGTACAAAGTGAGCCACAAGTAGCATGTGATTTTTGTGGAATGGGACACCCTACACATGAGTGTCAAGCTTCAGCTGAGGAAGTCAACGTTGTGAAGAACTATAATAGAGGAACTTACCAAGGTGGGAACAACTATAATGCTATGGGGCAAAGACATCCAGGTTTTTCATGGAGTTCTCCTAGTGGGAGTTTGAACTCATGGCAGTTAAATAATCCTAGACCCCAGGGTCAAGGGCCATCAGGTTTTCAGAACCAGCAGAGGCAGCAGTACCAGCCACAACAGTCAAATCAATCTAGTATGGAAGAGCTCATGAAGGCATTCATCAACAAATCTGATGAAAAATTCGAGACTCGGGGCACAACCATCCAGGAATATAGGGCACGACCATTCAGAATTTAGAAAGACAAATGGGACATATTGAAAATTTGTTATCTGAGAGGGCTCCTAGGACTCTACCATATGACACTGAAAAGAACCCAAAGGAAACAATCAAAGTTGTATCTCTGAGAAGTGGCAAAACATCGGTTGACTTAGTGGTGAAAGCTAGACCCGAGGTGGTGAACAAGCAGACTGAGACACTAGAAGAGAAAAAGAGTGAAGAGCAAAAAGGTTAGAGTAGTGGGGTACAAAAGGAGTTTGAATAAAGTAGATATATGACAACTCTATCATTCCCTAAAAATATGAAGCGGGAAAAACTTGACAAATGTTTTGGGCGATTCTTGTAGATGATCAAGAAACTTTATGTGAACATTCCCTTCACAGAGGTACTCGCTCAGATGCCTGCTTATGCAAAGTTTTTGAAGAAAATCCTATCTAGCAAGAGAAAATTGAAGGAGATAACAGTGGTCAAGTTGAATGGCCACTGCAGTGCCATATTGCAAAATAAAATTCTCCAAAAGTGTGGGGACCCAGGAAGCTTCACCATACCATGCTCATTGGGGAGTGAGAAATTCAAAAAAGTCCTCTTTGATTATGGTGCTTCTATAAATCTAATGTCTTTGTTTGTATTCTGGAAACTGTAAGGTGAGCTTGGAGTGATCAAATCAATACCAGTGTCCCTACAACTGGTGGACTAGACCACCATTTTTCCTGAGGGAATCATTGAAGATATTCTAGTACGGGTGGACACGTTTGTGTTCCCCGTAGACTTTATTGTGATAGATATGGAAGTGAATAAGGAGGTACCTCTAATTCTAGGGAGGCCATTTTTATGTACAGGCAGAGCTATCCTTGATATCTACGAGGGGAAGCTTATACTTAGAGTGGGCAACGAGAAAGTGGTGTTCCAGATGAAGAGGATGATGAAATACCCCAATGATGAGGCATCTGCCTACTCATGTCTCAAGCTAGATGTCCTTGGGGAATTGACTGAAAAATTCAAGTTTGATAAGCTTGTTAGGGACAATCTAGGTAGGTCTATTACTCAGTCTAGCACAGTGAATGATGAAGATCATGAAATAAAGAAAGATGTTGAAGCTCTCAAAACTGAGGATCAAGTGGGTGATGAGGAAGAACTAAAAGAGGAGGCTTCTAAGCCTAGTGTGGAGCTGAAAGTCCTCCCTACTCACTTGAAATATGCTTTTCTTGCAACAAATAATTTTTCTATGATTATTTCTGCTTACTTGATAGGAAAGCTAGTGGAGCTACTAAAAAGGTACAGAAAGGCCATTGACTGGAGTATAGTTGATATTCCAGGAATCAGCCCAGTCATTTGCATGCATAAAATTATACTGGAAGAAAATAGCAAGCCAGTGGTGCAGCCCCAACGCAAGCTGAATAAAAATATGGAGGAGGTAGTGCACAAGGAGATCATAAAATTGCTAGATGCGGGAGTGATTTTCCCCATCTCTGATAGCTAGTGGATTAGTCCAGTGCAAGGGGTACCCAAGAAGGGGGCATGCCAGTGGTGAAAAATGAAGATAACGAATTGATCCCAACAAGTACACTCACTGGGTGGAGAATGTGTATTTATTATAGAAGGCTGAATGATGCAACAAAGAAAGACCACTTCCCACTTCGTTTCATTGATCAGATGCTCGAGAAAGTGGCTGGACATGGATGCTACTGTTTCTTGGATGGGTACTCAGGCTACAATCAGATACCCATTGCCCCAGAAGATATTGAGCAGACCACATTTACTTGCCTTTTAGATATTTTGCTTATAGGAGGATGCCATTTGGGTTGTGTAATGCACCTGCCACTTTTCAGAGGTGCATGTTGCCTATATTCTCCGATCTAAACGGGAAGTGTCTAGAGGTATTCATGGATAATTCCACCCTATTTGGTGATGACTTTGATGATTGCTTGAAGAATTTGGGGCTTATGGTTGAACATTGCGAAACCACTCATCTGGTTCTTAACCGGGAGAAGTGCCACTTCATGGTGAAAGAGGGAATTGTCTTGGGCCACAAAGTGACTGCACATGGCATTGAACTTGATAGAGCAAAGGTTGATGTAATTGCTAGTCTCCCTCCACCGACTTCTATGAATAGCATAAGGAGTTTCTTGGGACATACATGGTTCTATAGAAGGTTCATCAAAATCTTTTCCAGCATTACCAAGTTGTTGACTACATTGCTAGCAAAGGATGTCAAGTTTATGTTCAGTGTGGAGTGCTTAAGTGCATTCGAATTGATAAAAGAAAAACTTGTGATTGTTCCTATTATGATAACACCTGATTGGATCCAGCCATTTGAAATAATATGTGATGCTAGTGATGTAGCTGTGGGGGCAGTTCTGGGGCAAAGAAAAGATAAGATGTTTAGGCCCATCTACTATGTAAGCAGGACATTGAATGATGCTCAAATCAACTATGATACTACTAAGAAGGAGTTCTTTGTTGTGGTATTTTCTTTTGACAAGTTTAGATCATATCTGATGGGGAATGAAGTGATTGTCCACACTAATCACTCATCCTTGAAATACTTGTTGAGTAAGAAGGAGTCCAAGTTGCGTATGATGTAGTGGGTGTTGTTGCTCTAAGAGTTTGACTTGGAGATCAAAGATAGGAAGGGAACATAAAATCAAGTCGCAGATCATCTATCTCGACTTGAGAGACCTCCGGTTGAAACAGTTGAAATAAGGGAGGAGTTCCCTGATGAGCAGATTTTCTCCATTGTTGTGGTCTCCGAAAGGCCACATTGGTATGCTGATGTAGCCAACTTTTTGGCTAGTAGATGGTTTCCTCGTGACCTATCTCGTGATCAAAGAAGGAAGCTTCAAGGTGAGGTAAAAATTTATTTTTGGAATGACCCTTTCTTGTTTAAACTGTGTGCAGATAGTGTGATTCGAAGATGTGTGCCTGAAGGAGAGATGGAAATCATTATGTCTCATTACTATGATGGAGAAACTGGAGGACACTATGGTGGAAATCATGCTGCAACAAAGGTCATGGAAGTCGGTTTCTATTGGCATACTTTGTACAAAGACGCACAGGCGTATGCATGTGACAAGTGTAAAAGGGCAGATAATATTAGCAAGAGAGATGAATGCTCCTCAACTCCATTCTGGTATGTAAAATGTTTGATGTGTGGGGCATTGATTCATGGGCCCGTTTCCATCGTCTCATTCTTATGGGTATATCCTAGTAGCCGTTGACTAAGTCTCTAAATGGGTCGAAGCAATCCCTACTAGGACCAATGATGCTCAAGTGATGTGTGAGTTTTTATGGAAGAACATTTGTACCCGTTTTGGGAGACCTTGAGTGATTATCAATGATAATGGGTCACACTTTGTGAACAAGCAGTTTGCTGCACTGCTGTTCAAGTATGGGGTCACACACAAAACAGGAACCCCGTACCATGACCAAACTAGTGGAAAAGTTGAAGTGGCTAACCGTGAACTTAAACGAATTCTTGAAAAGACGTTTAGTTCTTCTAGTAAGGATTGGTCTATAAAGTTGGATGAAACTCTATGGGCGTATAGAATTACATTCAAAACAACCATAGGGACTTCACCATTCAAACTAGTGTATGGAAAATCATGTCACCTACTTGTTGAGATAGAACATAAAGCTTATTGGGCAATTAAGATGCTTAATCTTGATCTTTGTCTTGCAGGTGAACACATGTTAGTGCATATGAACGAATTGGAAGAGTTTAGACTGGACGCGTATGAAAATGGGCGAATTTTCAAGGAAAAGACAAAGAGGTGGCATGATCGTTTGATAAAGCCAAAGGCGTTTCATTAAGGGGACAGAGTCTTACTATACAATAGTAGACTTAGGTTGTTCCCCGAAAAATTCAAGTCAAGATGGACAGGTCTGTATGTGGTGCAACATGTCTCACCGTATGGCGCCATTGAAATCCAAGATGAGGAAAGGAATGAGAGCTTTAAGGTAGATGGGCACAGGTTGAAACCGTACCTTGTTGGAGGATTTGACTGGAAATCCTCTAGCATCGTGATCAAATGAGCCTAAGTGACAGAGTCAAGCTCACAACTATAACTCAAAACTACTTCTAACCCTTTTTCTTGCTTTTGTAGAATAGTTTAGATAATTGTAGACTAAGATTATTAGAGTTTAGGAGTTTTGGTGCTTGTTTGGACAAGTATAAGCATGAATTGAACACAAAATAAGTACACAATAGAGTTGGGGTATAACTCGTAGGCTAAAACGTGAAAAAAAATCGGAACTCTGAGAAAAATGTCCTAGCGAGCCACATGGGGCGCCGTGCCAGGACAATGGGGGTGTGTCTATCAGAATTCCAGCTCCCCGAATTTCTTCACTACCATGCCGCATGGGGCGCCGCGCCCAATGGCGCGGCAGTGAAAAATTTTGGCCACAAATTAAAAAAAATTGAAAAAAAAAAAAAAAGGGACGACCACTTTACTCTAACATCTGACCCTTTCCCCTCTTTTCCCCATCCTTTCACTTTAACTCATCTCTAACTATTCTTTCTCTCACTCCAAATCCCTCTTCTTCCTCAAATACTTCATACTCTCAACTACCTCTCATCTTCATTCATCATCAAGGTAAGTAATTATGTTCCTCCTTTTCTCTTTCTCTTAGTTTTTCTTATAGTTTTAGTTAACTTTAGTTTAATTCCCCTAACCCTAGGTAACTTTATGTTTTGATAATTTGGCCGAATTTATACATAAGTTTTGTGGGATTTTCGTTGGTATTATGCTTGGTGATGATTTTTGGAAAGTGTTGGTGGCATTGGAGTTATTTTGTGATAAAGCTTGGTGGGGGTGCTGATATGGCCGAAAATTGAAAGGTATTTTTGTGCACAATTAGAGCACTTTGTGCTATTGTTACAATGTTGGGGTGTTTTGGTTGTTGTTGGGAGGTTTATTGGTGTTGTTGTGTAGTAGTCCTAGATCAATTGAAGTTGAAATTGTGAGTTGAACTTAGTGAATGTAATGTGTTTGATAAAATGCACCAATGACATAGAAGGTAAAGTTGTGCTTAATTAGGGGATATTTGTTATGAGATAATGTGATGCTTGATGATAAGTATGGGGTGGGAGGTCATGTCCTTATGTTGTGAAACTTTAACGTGTTATCCCTGACTGCTAATCGATTGATCACCTATGCTAATGTGTTGCTAGGTGCTAATTGGGGTGTCCGATTCATGCTAAGTACTTGTATAGTGTTGTATTGTAACTTCTTAATTTTGTTAGTAGTAAATTAGTATAGCGTCTTATGTTTCTTCTCTTAGTTACTAGTGTAGCTTCGTGATTTTTTATTTTCTGGTGGCAACACGTGACAGGCGAATGACATGATTCTCGAGGAGTTACACGACGGCCATGTGATGATGCATCAAATAGATGCTTACACTATAGTTAGTGGTTATGTTGTTGTAATATTATATTGGTGGTTGGGTGGGTTGTTGATTACTTGTGGCGTGCTTTCAATGGGATAGTCCGATTCTCCGATATATATTGTACTTGTGAACATGCCAATAACATAAGTGTGGGGTGGTTACCCTGTTTGGTCTCGCTTGTTGTTTTAAGTGTTGTGATTAATTGTGTTCGCCTTGTGCTGGTACAATGTCTCGCCGTCCCAGCAAACATGCTAACACAAGTTCCTCTGCGGTTGCATCTAGTAGCCGTAGAGGAGGTAGGATGGCACCTCCCCCCGCCCCAGTGGAGGAGGAATTGGAGTGCATTGATCAAGATGCAGATGTAGTACCGGCCTACAAGTATGGCATTCGGGTTGTGCCAGCTCATGCTAGGATGTGGTACCAGACCTTTGTTTCAGTAGTGAGCCCCGACCCGAAAGTTAGTATTGATGATGGCAAGCTAGCCAGGAAGTACTAGGGGATTTATAACAACATCAGATACCTGGGTTTTGAAAGTTTGTTCTGTCCCGGTGAGTCGGTGAACATGAATATGGTAAAAGATTTCTACGCCAGCTGGCAGCTTGAGGCCAGTTTGGATATGGTATATGAGGTGCAGGTGAGAGGCAAGATGATCCCCTTTTCCTCACATCTGATAATTCATATTATGGGGTTCACAGAGCACTCTCATAATTTGTTCCAGAGGTTACTGCATCGACCCCCTATCCTGATATTAGGCGCCAGCTATGTGGCACTAATTCTTCTGCCACATGGACGTGGGATGCTAATGAGTTCCACAACGACATGAAGAAGAGCAATTTCCAGCGTCCCTCCAGGGTCATTCTCCAGTTGATTAATGCAAAGATCATGTCTACCCAAAATGACACTGATGTCTCGAGGTTGAATGTGTGTCTCATTTATGCCATCTTGACTCATATGAAGTTTGATCTGGGCAAGATTATGCTTGAGCACATGGCTCGAGTACGACCACTTGGGGCTCGCCACTTGTATTTCTCGAGCATGATCACTCGACTTCTGTGAAAGCACCATGTGGAGGAGGAGTTCCATTATGATCGGACGATTACGGTGATGCAGTCTCTTAAGGCCTTTGATGTCACAACTGTGACAGACTCCCCTTCTGCTGTTGTTCCTATGGATCAGAGATTACTTCATGTCGATGAGACACTGCAACTGCTATTTGCTGATATGCACTTTAGCGCTGCGCAGGAGGAGACTGACTTGGCAGAGCTGTGGGAGGACCATCCCCTCTCCGCGGTCACTCAGAAGTGGTTGGGCTTGGCAGATGGAACACAGATGCCACTGGATAAGGACGTAAACTTTGTTCCCTCCGATGATGAGGAGTACCTGTGCACCTTTGAGGATGTTGATGAGGAGTAGGACCCTGGCCTCAAGGAGTTACCTTTTTACTCTTGTTTCTATTGTCTTGCATTGGGAACAATGCAATTTCTTAATGTGGGGTGGGGTGCTCCTATTTGCTTATATTTGTATTTGTTTTCTATTTGCCAATTGTCTTTGTTTGATTTGTTTCTTGCTTTCTTATAAAATATGGTCTGTAAATTATAACTCTGAATTCTGTCGTCCTGTAATAGTTAGTAATCATAATTGTTTAGTTTCGACTCTTCCCGACAATGGATTTCATCGACTGGCCTCTTGAGGGATTTGAAGTCGAACGAGAAAAATACAAAAAAATAAAAAAAATTGACAATCCAAAAATATGTTTTTTAATTTTATTCTATTTTATTTTACTTTCTTAGATAGTGTAATAATTCCCCCTTGAATTTTCTTTATTCCGCGATTCTTTTCTAAGGGTTTTACTTGAACCAGGTGTAGTTAGTTTTTTTTAGTTTTATAGGAATATAGAATCTTGAGTCATAGCGTTAATTTGAAGTAATTTCCCTTGACTGCATATGCCTTGAGAGTGGTGAGTGCCTTAGTTGTGACGCCTTGGCTCAGTTCTTGACTCTTAGATAAGTGCCTTTGCTTACCTGCTTTGACTAGAGAGTCGGGATATACCCGATCCTAAGTACGTTATGTGCCAATGTGTGAGTGAGGTTTGTGTTGATATTCTGTACATGTCAGTATGATGTTTAGAACTTACCTCGTGTGCTTGCAAAGCGAAATAGTAGTCTTGTTCAGTCTAAGACGTGATATAGGCATTTCTTTGTTGAGCCAATTATATGTCTGTGACCCGCCTAATTGTTGTGTATCCTAGTTAGCCCTATTGAGTCTATAATCCTATTTTCTTTGGCAACCACACTACAAGCCTGACCCTGTTATTTTAATTGACTATTTGATTGAACCGTTTACCTCTCTTGAGCACTTGATATATTTGTAAGCTTGTTAAAGCTAAGGGGAGATATGGTTGGATTGTGGAGTGGAACTATAGAAAAGGAGAAAGGTGCACTGCTTGATGAAATTGTGAGATTCACTTGTAGAGAATTGAAGAAAAGAGAAAGCAAAAAATGTTGGTGTTTGTGTATATTATAAAGAAAATTATTCCTTGCTAGTGGTAAATCTTTCTTTGTCTGTGCTTAAAAAAATTGGGATCTTGATGCTATGATGTTGTGAAGGTTGAGGTTTGGTTCAACATAAGTGTGGGGTTTGAAGTTGTGAAATTGTATGTATTAAAGTGCTTAGGGAGGTGTAGGCACTATATCCAAATGTATCCTACTCGTCCCACATCCTACAATACAACCAATTAAAGTCCTACTTGATCCTTGACTGAATGAGCTCAAATTAGTAGAGTACTACACAAGCCTATGGTACGTTTTCTGTGGCGCATGAATTTTATTTCTGAGAGTGAGTTAATGATTTCTATCTTGAGTTCCTATTTGTTCTTGAATTTTATTGTGAGTGGAACTACTCTCTATCTTTGGTGTGAGGGCACATAATTTGCGAAGGAAAGGTAATGTCTTTGGCTTCTGTGTTAGAGTAAGTGAGTGGATTTTTGAAAAATACGTAGTGCTTTTGAGTCGAGTATTGATGCTAGGATGTTATGATAGGGTGCTTGGTATGCTTTTAAAATTCTTGGCATGACGCATTAGGGATTTGTATGATGAGAAGGTCGTGTCTAAGTGAAGTGCAGTTTGATTGCTCGAGGACGAGCAATAATTTAAGTGTGGGGTATTGAGGGTAGGCTAGAAACTCGTGTTTTAGTCATAGTTTGCACTCTAATCACTGCATTTTACTTGTGGTTGAGCGTAAATAATGGTGATTTGTGCTTATTACATATTTTATGCCTTGCAGGAAATGATTTCGAGCTATTAAGATAATTTGGAGTTAATTTGAACAAGTTGGAGCTTTAGAGTCTGAGTAAAAGCCCAAGATATTAAGCCGGGATTACGTTTGGGGGTTGAAGGCCAAGTCTGGATGTCAAAAAGTGGATGAAATAATTTACTCTGAGAAAATGACGCAGCCGTGCCGCATGGGGCGCCGCGAGGCACGGCGCAGCAGTGTAAATTGGGTCTGACAGGCGTTTTGCATGCTCTCTGATTATCCTCACAAGAGCGCCGTATAGCACGGCGTGGGGCGCGGCGGGTGCGTATACTTTTATTAGAGGCATTTCCTGTTTCGGCTAGAAAAGGATAGTTTCGTCCGGTCCCATTTCTAAAGGGTATAAATAGACCAAAAATATATTTTTGAAGGGACTTTTGACCTACGAAATAATTGAGAAGCAACTAAGGCAAGAAGACACAAGATTTCAACCAACAATCGGTGCAATACAGAAGTTTGTATCAAATTATTAGCATTGATGTTTTCTTTGTTTTTAACCTTATATTAAGATGACTTTTTCCATTGCTATGGAGTAAATTCCATTAGGGTGTTGACAAATACGGTGTTTTGATAACTTGATTAAGGATTCGATTCTTGATAATTATTGGAATTAATTGATGGAGTTTTAATTCATATTGTGGAGTTATTTCTTATTTTTATTAATCGAAAGAGGATCTTGATATTGAATTTCTTTACATCTTAGGCTTTAGTTTAAATTCGTGATTCAAATAGGTAATCGAAAGAGCCTCTTGAATTGTTAATCGAACTAGAAAATAGAAACATATTCGTGAGAAGTTATCCTTTAGACCATAACCATCATTTTATTCGTTGCAATTGTTTATCGTGCTTCAATTGGATTACTGAAATTAACGTTTAATCGAAAGAGGAACATTAACTTCAAGTGTAATATGTTTATCTGTTGAATCCGTGAGAATCAACCATATTATAGAGTGAACTAACTCAAGAATTGGATCCCGAGTCACTTATCTTGCACATGTCTAGTCAATTATTCTTATTTCTCCCATTGATATCTCTTCGTTGCTCATGTGATGTCTTTTTCTTATCAATTGTTAATTTCTTAATTTTTAGTAGATAATCGTAGTTGATAATCATCAAATTAAGTGTTAATTTTTCTGGATAGTAATCAACTGAAGATTATTCAAACACTATTTAAATCCAATCCTTGTGGAGACGATAATTTTACTATACTATCTTTGACTAGCGAGCAATAATTTTGTGTTGTGTTCTGCGCTCGTCCCTGTTTCATTCACAACTATTGTTGAGCTCTATTCACCTTTATTCTGCCTTTATTTGGCTTGTTACAAGCCCTATTTTCAAAGCATTAGGTACACATACCAAACCTGTAATTGTTTCCTCAATAAGATGATTTGAGTATTGATAAATTGCGATTCTATTGTTGCTTTTCTGTTATTGTTTTCATATGATAAATTTCTCAATAGGTCTAAGTTTAATTTGTCCATGCTCAAACAATCTGTGATCTAATAAGCTCTAAAACTCACCTCTGATGATCACAAATCGATTATGCTTCTCAATCTAATATGCGTGTAATGTGTCATGTTTGAATGTTTGTGATGCTGGTAGACCATTGCTCTTCCGAAATTATGGGATGAGAGTTTGGAAAGGACTCCAACCTAATAGTTGTGTTGGCCCAACACTTGAAGGCCTATAATGACTTACATCCTTGTTTGGGAGAAGCTGAACGCTTCTAGAAGGGCCCTAACGCCCTGGGGTTTATTTTTAGCCCACATATGCTTACACTTGACCTGTTGGAGGTCTAGTGTGAGCACTTAATTGAGTTCAGTCCATAACTTTATTATCCATTATTAATCAACACAGAATTAATTAATTAATAGAAAAATATAGTTAAATTGTCAAGTCATTACTGAATATATAATGTGAATTTTCTTAACTGTGATACTAATTCCACAATTCAAGTGTGTGTTCGCGCACACACCTTGATCCTCAACTTCCAATAATTTAATAAATAAATATGTTGTAAATCGCGGGTGCGTTTCACGTGGCGTGATTTGCAATGTGTACGAAACATCAAGTATACGATACCGTCGCTTGTTTTAGATGAATTCCATAATTACTTAAAACATACAATATAAAGCGGTAAAAGGTCAAATGCACATTGGTTTTAAAACATGTAATATTTTAGATAATTTAAGCCAAGTGTAATTGGTAAAGAGGCTGTGCTAAAACCACGAAATTCGAAAGTGCCTTACACCTTCTGTCGAATTAACAGAATTCCTTACCCGGTCTTCTGTGTTTCTGTAACGATCTGGCCGATCGTTTTGAGCAATTGCATCCAGTTCGGCAGTTTGAGGTCACGAATAGCTTCACATGGTGAATTATGACTTGCGTGTATCGTCGGCTTTGATTTTTGAGTGGTTCAGAGTTGATTTTGAAGGGCTCTCACTTGTGAAGCTTGATGTTGAAAGAGTTGACCTAGTTTAATTTGTGTTTTTGTATTTGAACTCAGATCGAAGTTTTGATGGTCCCGATAAGTCCATATGGTAATTTTGGACCTGGGTGTATGCTCGGAGTTGCATTTGGATGTTTCTAGAAGGTTTCAACATCTTTTGGTGGAAGTTGGCAATTTAAAGGTTTGGAACTTTTTCTAAATTTGACCATGGTTTGCCTTTTAGGCTATCGGGTTCGGATTTTGATTCGGGATTTGGAATAGGTCTGTTTCGTCATTTGGAACTTGTCTGCAAAACTTTGGTGTCGTTTGGAGTTGGTTTGATGTGGTTCAGACGCTTGGATGCAATTCTAAAAGTTCTCGAGGTTCATTGTGATTTTCATGTGTTTTGGTATCCGATTTGTGGTTCTAGATGCTATTTAGGTGTTTTGATAGCGCGAGCGAGTTTGTATGATATTTTTAGGCTCGTGTGGATGTTTGGTTTGTGTTGATATCCAATTTTATCCTCATATTTTATAAAGTATTCCATATTCTTTCAAAATATTATTTTGCATTATTACCTAATTTACAAGAGTCATATAAGTATTTTTTTATAATTCTTAAAGCTTTAAAATTGATTTACTTGCATTTAAATTATTTAAATATTTATTAATTATCCCTTCAAATTATTCTGGGATGATTTAATCATCCAAATTTATTATTTTCACCCACATGAATGTTTTATAATATTTTAATTCATTTCATATAACTACATTCGTATTTTCGAGCTATTTACACAATTTTTGCAATAGTAGCCTACATTCTATACATAATTATATTTATTAAATTATGTATGCTCAAATAGTATTGTTTATATTTTTATAATGTTAAGATATTATTTTCAATCATTAGACTGCATAAAATATATTTTTATTATTTATTAATTATTTTTTATAAATTATTTTAATTAAATTTTGTGTATTTAAAGTATGGCCCAATTTCTGAGTTAATTTCGGACCCAATACACCAGCCTAGACCCCAAAACCTTAGACCAATAACCCCAAAGCCCAAACCAGACGACCCATTACTCCGTACCCGTCCGCTGACCCGATCTGCCTCTCATTAAATCCTGGCCGCTGATCTCTGAAGATCAACGACCCACAAGTCATCTCCTATCTTTAACTACCCAAACCTGGAAACCCTACCTCATTTCCCACCTATTAGCCACCTCCAAACCCTCTTGAATGTTCTCTCTTCTCTGAAAGAAACCCTAGCCGCCTCCATTCAAACCCCAGCCCCTAATCCGATATCACATGGAAAATCTTCCATGCTCCCTTTCCTTTTCCGCACACATGATGGTTCTTACCATTTCCTTAACGTTACAGTGTTTGTTACTCAATTATTTATGGAAGCTGAATCAGTGGGTGTTCGTTCAACTCGGATTCTGTATTATCTTCATGTTCCTGACTTGTTACATTCACTACCAGGCTATATGGGTCTGATTCAGTGAGAGTTTTGACTATTTTTTTCTCCTTCTTGAACTAGGGTTTACCCGATTTTTCTCCTAATTTGTTTCTGAATTCATTTTGCATGCTTTTCTTTCCTTATTTGTGTTTGATTAACTATGTTTCCTTGTTTGTTCGTTCAATTCTTACTACTATATAAACCTTCTTTCCCCGTTCCCTTTCTAAGCCTTAAGAACTATTACTTAACTACTGTTCTCTCAAACTCTCATTCTTCTGTACTTTCTGCACTCTTGGTCGGCTGAAAGCCAAGGCCATCAGAATCTCTCTATCGACGTCCCTAGTGCGAGCACTGCTCGGGGCTCATTTGAAGCTTCTGTGAAATCTGATGCACTAGGATTTTGGTCTTTTTGTTGTTCTCTTCGCTATTGATATTCAAGATGTTACTGGCACTTAGTCTTCTCTTCTATTTTGTTTGTTGAATCTGCAAACTGGTGAGTATCTCGACTCTTGCAATTCTATCTTTTTTTGCTTGTGTTCAGTGCTCTGCATATCCATGTCGTTTGAATTTTGTGAACCAATGTGACTTCAACATTGTGTTATTTTCATTGAAAATTTTACTTGCTTTGAAGCCATTCTGTAGTTATGAATCTTCTAGTGTCACAACCTGCCTAAAGTTTTAAGCATCAATATATGCTTATTTTGAATGATTCTGTATATCTTTAAGTTTGCTCCGTTGTTCTGATTGTTTATGGGGAGTTTTCTCATGCCTTGTCTTGGATTATCGCACTGAAATTCCTAGGGAATCATCTCATACCCAGAATTTATTTTAATGAACTCCTCCTGATAATTCTTTTATGTAGACTCTACTTTTACCTGCTTACATGAACCTTGTTATTGTCGCAATGTTTTAACCAAACTTGTTGCTTTGTTGTTGAGAACTTTCATGTGGTGTTTGGTCAATCCTGCATTCTTTGGTATTTCTTATGCTTCTAGTTGAATCCCAATACATTTAGTTCCTATGATCATGCATAGTCGACTGGCTTAAGTTCTGATTCTGCCTGTTCTGTTTAACCTTAAGTTAATATGTCTTCCTACCATGATACCTTTGGACTTGGGGATCTTTGTGTTACACTCAGCATGATTAGGCTTCTTATTGATTGTTTGCTTGTCTGTTTGTTATGTGTAATTGTCATTCCCTGACTATGACTCTTTTTGACCTTCATAACTTATACTCCTAGGTTCAAAATCCTTTTTAGGCTAACTGTGGATCATGCTCTATTTTGTACTCATTCTGGAAAAACTTAGCATGTTCATCTCGTATGTGTCTAGTATGTTTACCCTATTAATCCCAAATGGCATATCTCTCTAACTCTCCTAGTGTTATGTCTATCTTTAGCATGTTGTCACGTGCTTAATGATTAACCTATGTTGCATTTACCATGTTGGAAATCAAGTCTGTTGGTTCATCTAGTTTCCTGTTCTTTGCTTAATCAATCCTGTCACTCTTGCTTCTGAAATGCCAATGTGTTTATGAGTTCTGCCAAATATCACACAATCTTATCTCTATGAGGTATTGCTTTAGGGTTGTTTAGTTGATTTCCATGTGTAGTCCATTAACTTATTTGGTTAAGTAGTCAATATTGTAATTGTTGGGCTTGATATGAGTCCATGTGTGGCCTTGGGTTGTGCAAGTGGACATACTCTCCTATTTTGAGAAGCGTTTGGATCTGGGCTTGCTATTCGAGTGAAAGAGTCTGTTGAAGGCCCAGGCAGTACTGGGTTACTTTTGTTTGGGCCTATTCTTGGGCCTGCAGTTATTCTTTGTGTAATATTTGTACTTGTATTCATTATCTAGGCCTGTAATAATTTGTAAACAAACGGTTGGGAAGTTAGTAAAATAGGGGAAGCGAGTATACTTTAGTTTGCGCCTAAATGGGTAGAAAACCTGTCTATAGGATTTCTGTGCTTCGCCTGCTATTTATTTAATGTGCTTTAATTCTGTACACTGATAGAAATAATGCCTATAGAAAATCACACACTTCACTTAACTTGTCTAATACATGTACACTATCCAAAAACATGTTAGTTTGAGTAAATGTTGCACATGTTTCCATGTCTACTACTGTGCGCTTTTAGACAACATGTCTATAGGAATCAAACGCCAATAACTACTTGTTTAATTATTAGATAGCATGCCTATAGGATGTAACAATACATACCTTTGCTAACGCTTATCTAGATATCATGACTATAGGGTCTTAACTAATTAATCGGCTGCTTTTGTTGCTTTCATTATACTGCCCACCTAGATGACATGTTTATAGGAACAAGCATGACAAAATCGAGTTCAAATACCAACTGTTAGAAATCATGCCTATAGGATAAAGTTACTCGCCTAGAAAGCATGTCTATAGAATCAAACGCTGGTAATTCTGAGTTTTCAAACAGTTTATGTTGCCTCATTGCGCAAATAATTTAGAGATCATGCCTATATGGTTTGTAATACTTGTAATATGCAAATTTGTTAGTCTAAAATAGCAGCACTGCATGTACGACACTGAAAATCAGAATCACATACAAGCCATGTCCATAGGACTTAATGACTCTAATATGTCTTAATTTCGAAACTGTCTACTGCTCAATATAAGAATCTGCCCGCGTGCATTTGCTGCTTATGTGTGGAGGCCAACTTGAGCCATATATTATCTTTATGTGTAGTCCTACATGTTTTGAATGTGCACCTGGTTTTATCTTTTGAGCACCCTAAGTAAAGTCTACAACCACCCAAATAGTAGGTCCAAAGCCTCCTGGACTATAGGCATGGGACAGGTAACGCACGCATACGACACGATTTAGAATTGAATTAGAGCTTTAAGTAAACAAATTTAATATAGTAATTGTGTAGCAGGAGATGATAGTCTATTCCCTCTGAATAATATGAGTAACCCCTACCCTAAGAGAGTTGCGAAGTATTATTTATGTTGCACAGGGTGATCCTTTAGGTTAAAGAACTTAGGACTCCCTTTCTTTATATGTTTATTGTTCGCATTGTGTCTCTTGAATTTAGAATAGTTAAGTTGTATCATGTAACCTCTAAAGACTTGTACTAATTATTTATATAGTTTAATTCTTGTGTTATTTTCTTTACACTTGTTTGCATTATAGTAGAACTTTTAAATTTCATGTCTTCCCTCACTTACATGATCACATAGGACTATTATAATCCAATAATCCCATATAGCATAAGTTTCTACCGGGACCCACAATTGTGGACCTCGAAGAGTGCCTAAAACCTTCTCTTTGAGGTAATTTGAGCCCTTACTCGGTCTTTGGTGATGTAGACTAATTAAACAGAGTTATTTGCAAATAGGTGCCCTAACGCACATTAAAATTGTTAGGTGGCGACTCTTCTCTTTTATTACCTATTTAAAAGAGTTGTCACATGTTGAAACCTGCTTTTAAGAGAAAAAGGGGCGCGAGAGCATGGCGACTCTACTGGGGATATACTTAGGCTCTTACCATAATGAAGTTGACTTATGTGGATTAATGGATTATTTGATGACATCCATTTATTTGTTTAAATTGTTATGACATGTACATCCCCTCCCTATTTCCCTTATTTAAACTACCACGACATGCACATCCTCTCTCTATTTCCTTTGTTTGCTTAAATTGCTATGACATGTGCATCCCCTCTTTGTTTCCTTCATCTTGTTTAAGACTGCTATATCATGTCTCTCCTGTCCCCATCTCCCTATTTGCTTCATTTAATTACGTTCTCTCATGTTTTCATGATTTAAACCGACTTCTCTATTTTTTCTTTCCTTTTTTCTTTTCTTTCTCATGTTCATCTTTACCATATTTCTTAGTGTTTTTTACATACTTTCATCATGCAAATATTTGGCAACGTGTTACTATTTTTGCATAAAGCATGCTTCCAACATCATACTCCACTTGTGCTTATTATCAATATACCGGTGTTTGATGAGTGTCTGCGCTTTCTTAAAAATACCATTTTTAAATCAGAAAGGCTTATTAGCGGTAGACTAGTCGATCAACGGTGCAGTAGACGGTACCGTGCCTTTCCCTCTCAATTGGTCCATTTGAGTGTACCAGTCTAGACCCTTCTAGAAACCACACTCTGATTTTAAATGTGCATGCATCATGCTAAACCTGGTATGGATTGAGACTTCATTGACGCATCAACCCGCTTAGATAAACCTTGTCCAAAGTCCAACAGAATTTTCATAATCCCAAAGGACACCATCATATTGTGTGCATTACTTGGAGAAAATGTGCCAACATATTGATCATTATTGCGTAAATAGTCGAATCTGGAGGGGGGAAGGGCTAACTTTTATTTGTTTGCATAAAATGAAGCACGAAATCCCCAGGTTTGGTATGGTCCAGAATATCCCGCCTCGGCTAATTGACTGGTGGAACGACCTTGCATCATGTGACAGAAATCATGTGAGGAGAGTACTAGGTAACTTGCCATCTTTGCTGAATATTCAACCCAACAGAGGACTAATTGAGGCAAACACCATGTCCTGGGATGAAAAGAGAGTTGTTTTCCGATTTGGAAATATAGAAATGACTCCTCTCTTAGAAAAAATAGGGGGCTTTGCCAAGTTACCATGGGATAGTCCGGGTCTATTGGTGCTAGAAAATCGCACCCCACACGGTTTTTTGAAGATGCTAGGTTTTAAGAAGAACGACGAACTGGTCTGCCTGAAGAAATCATACATCTACTTTGAATTTCTCTATGAGCGGTATGGGCATAGAAAATCATATCGCCTGCATCATAAGGAGCTAGACATTACCTCTTTGGGATGGGTGCACTGCCGGGTCTATATCTTCATAATCTGTTTCTTGGATTTATTGATCTTTCCAATGTAAGGGGGAAGGATTCACACTCTCTTAGTCATGGTCGCCAGGACCTTAATGGAGGGTATCGAGGGGCAGAAATACACTATCATCCCGATAATCTTAGCTGAAATATACCGAGCTCTGGATCGGTGCAAGTATGGGTTCAAACACTACGAGGGTTGTAATCCCTTGCTATAAGTTTGGCTGATGGAACACTTTCAGAGGGGTGACTATCGACAGGAGCTTCGACGCAGGATATGAATGACTACATAGCCAGTCGTCATCCAAAGAATATGACATTCATTCCAAAGAGGTTTGCAAAGCCTGGAAATGCTATAGGTTGGGTGCGTTTATTCAGTAATCTGAAAGACGAACAAGTGCATTGGATGTTTGAGTGGTTTCCTAGTAGCGAGTTCATCATCAGGTCCAAAGGAACCACTCACTTAGTACTGATCGGACTGTGAGGCATCTACCCTTACGCTCCGATAAGGGTAATGTGGCAATTTGGGAGGAAACAAGTCATACCTTGGGTTTCCAACATAGATCAATATAAAGCAGATTTCAAAGGAGATGTCATCCCATTCAATTTTGAAGCCCAACATATGTGGAACCAAAAGATCATCATAGAGGGAGAGACTATTGAGCCAGACAGGTATCACGCCGGTCATATGTACTACTATCTCTCATGGTTGGAAGACCATATAACTGGGGACGTCAAACCGGGGGTCAATCTGAAGATAGGATCATAGATGATGTAGTTGAGGCACATGTGAAGTATAAGAGGCTACATAAAAGAGTGTTTGAATCTGAAGCTAAGCATCTAGAACAACATAAGGTAGACATTGAGGCGATTAGAGAATGGAAGGAGATTGCAAATAAGTTGACAGAGAGGTTAGATCATCTAGAGCAAGGATTGATGGAGCTAGAGGGGAAGACGAGAAAGAGGCTTTGGGATTGTCAAGGCATGGACCATGATGAAGGAGGGAAGCAGGCAATGGCTTACTTACTACTCGACATGCACTATTTGGCAAAATGTGATTGATGGAGTCAAAAGAGCCAAGCATGGAGAAGGTCCTTCGGGGACCAAGTAGACTAAGAGATAATGTTCTTTACTGCTTTCTAGATTAGATTTCGATGTAATACGGCTTAATTCCAATAGTGACTTTATAATTATTATTTCGGTTTAGTGAAAGATTGATTTGGATTATTTTCACATTAATAGAATGAGGAAACGTTGGCATGAATTTTCTCCAAGTCTATGTGTCGCTTAGGTCTACCTCTGGCACATGAGGTCCCCAAATTAGGACGCTAATTATTGCAAACACTCTTTTACTTTGTCTTACTAACTTGGTTACCTTTTTTTGTTCTTTCTTTTGATTACTCCCATCATCAACATACCACACTAGATCTAGAGGTCCTCCACCTCCTTCTCCACCTAGCTACCCAAAAAGCAAAGGCAAAGGGAAGATGAATGATCTAAGTGGTAATCGAAAAGACAATGCTACTATGGCAGAGAACGTTGAAACTTCAGATGGAAGAAGTACGCCAGGACAGAATGAGTTGGTCCTACGTTTGAAACAGAAAATCTTGGAGATGCAGGGTGAGCTTGAGCAGGCCCGAAATCTCGCAAACCTCTCCCTTACTCTAAGTGTTCCTCACATCAACTAGCAAAACACAACCACTCAGAACTAAAAAGCACCGCAAAATATCCAAACCCAAATTCCACCATCCATAGCTCCACAAAATCCTCCCACAACACACTAGTAACACAATCCTGCACTTTCTCAAAACCTTAACCCGCCATCCATGCAAACCCCTCAATAATACCACCATCACCTAACTCAGTATACGCAAACTACCATTTATCACACCCCTCAAATTTCACCACAACTTACCCCCGATCCTCCTCAAACTTTGATCAATAATCACCCTTATACCCAAGTTCCAGGAACGCACCAAGGCAACCTGATATACGTGGAAACCTTACCCCATACCCCGCAACAAACCATATACATACCTAAACCAACTGAGAATTACCTGCTCATCTGAAACATGGTGGAGGAACTAAAGAAACTGACAAGGAGAGTCTAGAGTGTTGAAGGTGGGAAGGGTGTTGAAGGTTTGAACTACGAAGACTTGTGTATCCAGCCAAATGTAGAACTGTCAGAGGGTTACGAATCTCCCAAGTTTGAGATGTTTGATGGCACTGTTGATCCTAAAGTGCATTTGAGAACCTACTATGACAAGCTTGTGGGAGTGTGCAAGAATGAGCAAATCCGCATGAAACTGCTCATGCGAAGTCTTATAAGTGATGCACTATCCTGGTATATTAGCCACAATTCGAAGAAGTGGGAGAACTAGGTGAGCACGACATCTGATTTCATGGATAGATTCAGTTTCAACACAGAGAACGCGCCAGACATTTTCTATATCCAGAACCTCAAGAAGAAGCCGACAGAAACCTTACGCAAGTATGCTACTCATTGGAGATCAGAGGCCGCCAAGGTGAGGCCACCACTTGAATAAGAACAAATGAACAAGTTCTTTGTCAGAGCTCAGGATCCATAGTATTATGAAAGATTAACGGCTATAGAGAATCACAAGTTCTCCGACATCATCAAGTTGGGAGAAAGGATAGAAGAAAGTATCAAGAGCGGTATGGTGACCAACTTCGAGGCACTACAAGCCACCAACAAACCTTTACAGTCAGGAGGTATTTCGAAGAAGAAGGAAGTGGGTGCCGTAATAGTAGCCCAGGGCCCTAAGTCGCCTCTTACCTATCAAACACCTCCACCCACATACCAACCCTCACCTCCAAAATACCAATACCCTGCCATCACTTACCATACCTATAACACCTAACTTACATATTACCATTCATCTCATCCCGCCCGCCAAAACTACCTTAAGCCACGACCAAACTTTGCCCGCAGAGCTCCCAGATAATACACCCCTATTGCTGAACCCATAGACCAACTGTATGAGAGACTAAAGGCCCCTGGTTATGTCACACTAATTCCTACTATTGCTGTTGAAAACCCTTCCTAGTGGGTTAACCTCAATAAAACTTGTGCATACCATTTAGGCATGAAGGGTCATACCATTGAGGAATGTCGCATGTTGAAGGACAAGATCCAGACGCTGATTGGCATCAAGGTTATACAAGCAAAGGACTCCACGCTGAATGTCCACAATAACCCTCTTCCTGATCATAGGAGCGAGGGAGTGAATGTGATAGAAACTGATGAATAATGGGATTGGTAGTGATCCATCGGACTTATTCGAGAGGGGGATGCTCCCAAAACATATCCTGTCACCCTCTCGCCGATTGTGGTGCAAACCCAGGCACCATTCGAGGTCGAGGTAGCTACACATTTCACTGTGATGGTAGCTCTAACATCGTCTTATAAGTCTGATATTGTTCCATGGGATTATGTGGAGGAGGTGAGAATAAAATGAAAAGCCAAGATGGAAGAGACAGGTGTTGCGCAAGGAATGACCAGAACTGGCAGAGTTTATACACCTGAGAATCTTGGAGGAACAAGTAAAGAGACCACATCTAAATTCTAAGCTACCTATCGTGGAGACAGGCGCTGATGATCTTTGGAGAAAGGTACAAGCGAGGGAGTACTCTGTTGTTGATCACCTGAACAAGACTCCCACCCAGATATCTATCTTATCGCTATTGCAAAATTCAGATGCGCACAAGAATGCCTTGATGAAGGTATTAAGTGAAGCTTATGTGCCTACCGGTATCACTAGTGGGGAAATGGAAAATATGGTGGGGCAGGTACTGGAGAGTCACAAGATTACTTTCCACGAAGATGAGATACTGTTAGAAGGTTTGAGTCACAACAAAGCATTGCATATCACGGTGCAATATGAAGACAAGTTCATTGCCAGGTTTCTGATAGATGGGAGTTCGAGTCTGAACATATGCCCACTGACTACTTTGAAAAGACTTAGTAAGGGCATGCATGAGATACGGATGGGAATCATGAATGTGAAGGCGTTCGATGGATCTCAGATAGCCACTATCGGAGAAATCAACCTTGATATGCCGATGGGCCCGACCTGGTTCGACGTGGAATTCCAGGCGCTAGACGTATCCGCCACCTACAACTTGTACACTTCTAAAATTTTCAAGCCCTGAACGAATGTTTTCCAGAGTTGTATTTACTAGTGGTAGAGCCTGCACAATAATGGGCAGTCCACTTGTAAAAGCCCGCAAAGCTTCACCAACTTGTTGAGCAATCAATTGCCTCAAATTGTCTTACTCGTTTGTTTACTCATTAACTTGTTGTCCAGCGTTACGATTAGCAGATCTTTCTGGTGAATTGTCTCGTGAGCGTTGTGGAGTCATTGTGGGTGTATGGTGCAGTGGAGTTCTTCCTTGTTGCCTTCCTTGATCTCCCTCACCCACTTGAACAATTTTGTTAGTAGTAGACATACTTTGATGCTAAAGATAAAAATATGAAACGTGAACAGATTACTAGATTCCCGATAACGAAATCAATTTGTTTAACCAAAAATACTTTTTGTGGTCAAAGTTAATATTATAATAAATCGGGTTTCTAATAACCAAGTTTACTTCACTTTTTCAAATATAAAAGAGTAAAAGGTAATTGAAATTTAATATTCAATAAAGAAAGGAAAAGAAATCTTATTGATGATTGTTGTTTCCTCCCAACAATTGCTGAGTAAGAATCTTCAATCAAACAGAGAAGTAAAAGTAAAAGACTGATTGCGTATATTCGTGAATTTTCTGATGATCATACAAAGTAAGGTAAGGGGAGCTTAAATAAGGATACAATATGTAACTGATTTCCCCCATTTAATTCATGTCCGTTATTAACATTGATTACATTAATTACCCGTTACTCATATTATTCGTAACAGTTATGGTAATAATAAATAATCGCGTATAATCAGGGATTATGTTGATCCCCCTTTCATGTGTGTAACTGCCAATGAATCTTCCTCTCTTTTAGTCTTCATGCATCCCGTGCCTATCTCACCTTTTCAAGTTGTCAGATACGGTATCTTTTGTAATCAATCCCGTAGGTGTTTTAACTGCGCCTCTTCATTCTTACTTATTGATTTCATCCAAATCCCACTTGTCAACATATCATTAATTCACGTGTCATATCTATTTTTTTACCAATACACTTTCATATCTCATGATATTGCTTGATTTTCTTTTCTTTAGTCATGGATTTTGATAGTCTCATTTTCTTCTTTTCATCATTCATTGCACGTAACAACTTATTTTTATGCTTTAGGTAATGACATAGGAAATTAATTATGCAATCAACTGAACCTTCTAATCTAGGACTCTTGTTTGTCTGCCATAGCTTCCATGCGACAAATTAATGCTTCAGGATATTATATATACAACAACAACAACAACAACAACCCAGTATAATTCCACTAGTAGGGTCTGGGGAGGGTAGTGTGTACGCAGACCTT
>AWOL01S0008711.1:92707-108886 GCA_000715115.1 Nicotiana otophora
TGTTTCCAAATGACCCTCGGCATCCTTCCCTCCAAGAACTCCCCACCTTGCTCTTGGGGTGACTCGAACTCACAACCTCTTGGTTGGAAGTGGAGGGTGCTTACCATCAGAGCAACCCACCTTGTCTTAAAACGAGGGAAAAGGGCATGAAAACGAGGAAGGATTACAAGATGAGGAATCGAAGCCCACCAATGAGTCAGGGGTAGGGTGAATTCAATAATAGACGCCTATTGGCATTCCAGCCTTCCTTTTCCTTTTAGGGAGAGCTGCTCGGAGAACAAAGTAAATGAATTCGCGTAACTCCAGTGCGGCAATTTGACTCATTGTATATAGAGTATGACTAACAAAGGGAATAAATACAGCGGAGTACTTCCCTTACTCCTTAGATTGGTAAACCTCAGCGTTTAAGTGAGTTTACGCAAATTCACATCTTCAAAAAGTTGGTGGGATAAACTTCAATGATAACGCTAAGTCCCTGAAAGTAGTGTATGTAATAACCTAAACAAATCCACAATGAAAAATACGAAATAGATGTTGTGTAAATAAGGAAACAAGTTGTAGATTGTAGTGACGCATTTTAAAGCTATGAAATCCTAAGTCCAAAAAACAATATCACAAGTGGGTTGGATTGCTACACAGCGTTCAACTGAGTTTATGCGAATTCACATTTTTAAAAAGCTGGTGGAATAAACCTCAACGATGACGCTAGTCCATAAGGATAGTGTATGTAACACCCTCAACAAACCCACAATGAGAAGTTGAGAACTACGGAAGAAATGTTGCCTATACAAGAAAACAAGCCTAAACCATAGTGATGCATTTTAACGCCATGTAGGCCTAATTCCAAAAATGCATTATCGCGGTTGAACAAACGTATATATATAAGGAATTTTAATAGACAGATAACAACTATTTCGATAGAATCTCCTTTGGAGAGCACCTATTCTTTTCGCTGGGCTGACAATTCAGCCTTGACACAAATTTTAGCCAACGTCGTTGTCACCAATGCGGAACTTTAACGCTCATATACCATTTGAAGCGACTGAACCAAAACTTCAGCAAAGTATAGTAAAATCATACCGCACTAAGGAAAAAAAAATGTTACCAAATAATCAAAATTTTGCTCCAAAACACTAAAATATACTAGGATTACTTAGCAGTGAAAGTTTATACTGCACACAAGAAAGTTAGAACAGTTGATTTTGGATAAACTGCATTTAGGATACAAGGGTAGTAGCACAGTAGATCACAAAACCATTGGCTAGAATACTCTTAACTTTTTTCTTCTCCAAATTAGAAGGAATGAACTTGAATGGAGGAGAATGGGAGCTTACAAGCTATGCAAGAAGAAGTATATCCAGATTGAGAGTATAATTCAATTTCAAGAAAATACTGATATTCTCTAATATTGGACGATTGAAACAAATTTGATCCGGTTTACACAATCATGAAACAAAATAACAATTGCCTAGGGCTTTTTCTCCTCAGGCCACGGGCACTTCAACCATTTCCTGTTCAACTGATTCGAGTTCAACGGGGTAGTAATTGTAGTGAAGTTCTCCAACATCATCACCAGATAGCTTCTTCCATCCGTTTGGTCCAACATGATAAACTGAAACAAACCATAACAACCAGAAACACATGCAGCATAAATATTTTGGAGTAGAAAGGAGAGAGAACTCTCATATTTTGAATTTTAGGTTGTTTTTCACAGGTGAGGAAATGAGAAGCATACCACTAGCAACACCACCACTAGCTCCATCACGGAATGTTGCATGATAAATAGCTCGTCTTGCCAGCTCAGCAGCTTCTTCCACAGATAAATCAAAGCGGTACCTAGACAAATACAGGAAGAGAAAAGCTGTAAACTCAGAAAGCATGCAAGATTTTAGCAGTTTCCACAATTCATCAGTCCACAGAAGCATAAGGGCACAAAGAAAGGAGTCAATGACCAATTGAAACACAGTTGCACAACATTGAACAACATCCCATTTACAAATTTGAGAAGGGTGCATACATAAAGTATGCTCAGACTGGCCCCATTAGTACATGAACTGAAGCAATTTTCTATCATATCATCATCACTGTATAATTTGGAGATATTCAGGAGAAAGCTTCGTTCTTTTCATGTAGAAGACAGATTTTGTATGGCTTAGGTCAACAAATTGATGCCGAAGCCATACGGGACAATGGCAGAAAGCGAAAATAATATTACTGAGGACTCCACAACCTATACAATCTTTAAAATTTTCAACATTACCTTATTCTAACAGATATGAAGCTACTAATAGTTATCATTAAAGACTAGGAAAACATGGAAATGTGGAAGCACATACCCACTATCCAAAACACCATAAGCATAAGGTGAACCAGATCCAACAGAGAATCTGTTTCCTTTAAGTCGTCCTCCCTCACTGTCCACATAATACAGTCCTGGACCCTACACCATCAAGATTTTATGTTAGTAAGAAACTCGGGGCAAGGTCACATATCAAGAATTTACAGGATCATCTTCTACTACCTTCTCATCCCATCCAGCAATCATAGTTCCGACCGACAAACCCATTCCTCGGTAAGAATATAAAATATTTGCCAGCAATTTTGAAGCTCCAGCAACAGAAATTCTCCTTTTGTTAGCCAGTTCATGTAGACGACACTGAATAATGAAAGAGGATAGGTTAACAGACTTCTCAAGGAAAATAATCCAAAAAACAAACTGCAATGGTTCATAATAAACATCCCTAGAACATTATTTGAGTAGGATCGAGAATGAAGGAGCCTTCTCATATGCAGTCAAATTGGTCATCTATATAGAGGGCCTACAATTCAAATAGCTAATAGTAGCCCGTGCATACTGCACAAAGGGGAAAAGGGGGAAATGGAAAAAGCATTGCTAAAAGAAGACTTATTAATGAAATGAAAATCCAACAATCATCTCAAAGAGTATAACTAAGTATCCAGAGATGCATCAATAACACATGAAACACTCAAAATATTGCACATAAATAAGCAATCAACTGCTGCATCTCATCAACTAAAACCAAAGATCCTAGCCCGCCATTCAAAAGCCCCAAACCTAAGAAACAAACCATTTGCAAATCTGAAGAAATTCCAATATTGCCAAGATTTAAGAAATAGTAAGAAATAACTAATGCAAAGGGGCCACTAAGAAAAACTGATCAATGTTAGTTGTAGTTTTTACCAAGGCGAAATACATAGATAACTCCCTAAATTTGGCCATTATCTCACTTAGCAACCTCAACTGATGCTTGCACCTATTTGATACTCCAACCTCATTCAATATGGGCCAATTAAACACAAAAAACTGACACGGCAAAAAACATTTCACTTCTCCTGAGCGGGTGTGAAATTCAATTTTTTTTTTTTCTACAACAACAACGACCTAGTAAAATCCCACTAGTGGGGTCTGGGGAGGGTAGTGTGTACGCAGACCTTATCCCTACCCCGAGGGAGTAGAGAGGTTGTTTCCGAAAAACCCTCGGCTCAAGAAGACGAAAAGAGACAATATATCAGTACCATCAACAGAAACCAAAGGAATAATAAGAGCATCATAAAAACCAGAAAATAGATGAAAAGCAATAGCAATAACCAGTAAGTAAACCCGGCACTATGAAAAACGAAATAGTGAGAATGTAACATTAACTACTAGCAGTCTAAGATAAAAATCCTATCAAACTAGCCTCGCATAGTTACGAAGTAGAAATAGGCGCAACTACATCCTACTCTACAACCCTAATACTCGACCTCCACAGCTTTCTATCAAGGGCCATGTCCTCGGAAATCTGAAGCCACGCCATGTCCTGCCCGATCACCTCTCCCCTATACTTCTTAGGCCGCCCTCTACCTCTTCTCATGCCTTCCAAAGTCGGCTCGCTCACACCTCCTCACCGATGCATCTGGGCTTCTACTCTGTACGTTCCCGAATCATTTGAGCCTCGCTTCCCGCATGTTGTCATCAATGGGAGCCACGCCCACTTCTCCCGAATATCATCATTCTTAATCTTATCCATCCTAGTGTGCCCGCACATCTACCTCAACATCCTCATTTTTGCTACTTTCATTTTTGGATATGTGGGTTCTTAACTGGCCAACACTCAGCCCCATACACCATGGCCAGTCTAATCACCACTCTATAAAACTTACCTTTGAGTATCGGTAGCACTTTCTTGTCACACAGGACTCCAGATGCTAACCTCCAGTTCATCCACCCCACCCCAATACGGTGTGTGACATCCTCGTCGATATCCCCATCCCTTGGATAATCAATCCAAGGTACTTGAAACTGCCTCTACTGGGGATGACCTGTGATTCAAGCCTCACGTCCATGCCCGCTTCCCTCGGCTCGGCGCTGAACTTGTGCTCCAGGTATTCCGTCTTAGTCCTGCTCAGCTTGAAACGTTTAGACTCAAGGGCCTATCTCCAAACCTCCAGCCTCTCGTTAACACCGCCTCGCGTCTCATCAATAAGAACTATGTCGTCAGCGAATAACATACACCATGGCACCTCCCCTTGAATATGGTGTGTTAGTGCGTCCATCCCGAGGCAAATAAGAACGGGCTGAGGGAAGGTCCTTGGTGTAACCCCATAACGATCGGAAAATGCTTCGAGTCGCCTCCTACTGTCCTAAACCGAGTCTTAGCTCCTTTATGCATGTCCTTAATCGCCCTAATGTAGGCAACCGGCACACCTTTTGCCTCCTAGCATCTCCAGAGAACCTCTCTAGGAACCTTGTCATACGCTTTCTCCAGATCAATAAACACTGTGCAGATCCTTCTTCCTATCCACGTACTGCTCCACCAACCTCCTAATAAGGCGGATAGCTTCCGTAGTAGAACCACCCGGCATGAACTCGAACTGGTTGTCGGATATAGACACCGTCCTCCTTACCCTCACTTCTACCACCCTCTCCCAAACTTTCATGGTATGACTCAATAATTTGATACCCCAATAGTTGTTGCAACTCTGGATATCATCTTTGTTCTTATACAACGGAACCACCATTCTCCAGTACCTAATTGATGCGCCTACAGTACTCTACCTCCACTCACTCGGCATCCTCTTCGTCCTAAAAATAACATTAAGCAACCCAGTCAGCCACTCCAAGCCTGCTCTTCCCACACACCTCCAAAATTCTACTAGAATTTCGTCTGGCCCGATCGCTCTGCCCCTACCCATCTTACGCATAGCTCTCACGACCTCCTCAACCTGTTGTTGTTGTTGTACACTTTAAGCGGCTATTAAGTGTATCAAGTAACACCTCACATGGACATGGCAAGTTACATGTATTTTTGTTACATTTGGGCGCATGAGGCTTTAATCAGACTTATTGCCTCTTGTTTTTAGAATTAAATTAAATTTTGTATGTGTCCCACACTACATTATCATTTTTTTTCTCACTTAAAACTCTCTAAGGGAATTTTGACACAACATCACCACCCACACATCAATAGCTCCACCACCTTAAGCTACCACCTTCCACCATAAATCCACCACCTCTCTTTCAAACTGGACGCACAGAAAGCGTAAAAAAACCAAACAAAAGCTTGCATCGAGTTCAGCCATGGATAACCTTTAAAGGTTCAACCGTCGATTCCACCTTTCCACTTTTACACAATGGACCATCAAGGTTCAGCAATGGATAACCTTCAAGATCACTGATTTTGGCGTCACTCTTTAAAGCCTTTGGGTTTTTGAGTTCCTGATTTTTCCTATAAATAGAGGAGAAAAGAGAAGGAATAGAGGGAGAACATAACGGAATAACGGAGCCTTTCTTGCCCATACCTTTCTCGCCCTGTAGTGTCCCAAATTTGGGCTTTGATAAGCTTGTCATGGACATGAATGGTTCAAGTGGCGAACTCGACATCAACAGTGGACTTATGTTGCTTGCTTAATTCATTTTTAATAAAGCGAAAAAGCAAGTTGGATTTGCCAACACCAAAATCACCTATGAGCACCACTGACCATTCATAATAAGTTGTTAATTATTGGAATGTTTTCTGTCCTACAATGGCATTGGCTTTCATTGAATTAGGGATGAGAGAGATAGGAGGTGATGGGGTGAGAGGAAGAAGAAGAAGAATAGGTATTTTTTTTTGTTTTTTTTTTTTTGGAGGAAGGGAGGGGCAGGGGTCGCTAGTCTACTTAATAGTAAAAAAAAAGGTTTTTTCTTTAAATGTATTTCTTTTTGTTAATTACATGTATTGAATTTTTTTATTACAAATTATATATGTCATTGTTTAATTGGTTCATTTGATACGTCAATGGCAAGTGTAACTCACGCATATGACCTATTGCACTTTGGTGTTTATTTTTGCACTCTGGTGTTGACCCGATACACTTAATAGCCACTTGAAGCGTCTAAATGATAAAGGAGCCAGCTGAGGTGTCTGGCTAGTTGTTGAGGACAACTTAAAGGGGCCGTTTATGTATTTCGCCTTCATTTTTTTCCATGTCAGCACATGTGAAATACATGCACTATATATTTTTTTACTGATCAGCTTTTGTCCATATAATATTTTATGAGACAATAAAATCTTCAGGCTATTAAAGCCAACAACAAGATGGGCTTTTAACTTTGGGAGAATCTTAATCTTCAAAATTAGGGTCCAGTAGCTTGCTGGATAAGGTCTCGATAAATGTAATTGAACCGCATTTGGTTGCAAAACGAACTCTAGTTAGATTAATTTGCGATTTTGTAGTCCACCAAGTTCACAACCACACCCTAACAATTTGAAGATTGTCTAACTTGTGTCCCCAGTGGCAAACCAAGATTAGTAGTAAGGAACTGCTCCACCTTGCAGCCCAATATTCTGGCAAGATCTTCAGTAGACTTACACTATTAACGAGAGATATGCTGCTTTTTAAAAAGCTTATATGCAGCCCGAAGACTGCGTCAAAAGCAAGCAACACAACCTTCAAAATGTTTTAAATATGTTCTGTCAGCATCACACATATTTAAAAGTGTCGCCAACAAATAATAAATGTGACACTTCCTAGTATATCATTTTTTGTCATTGACACTGCTAATATATAATTACAAGATCTTTTCTACCAAGGCCCTAAACCCATTCTCTCATGACAACAGTGTTTAGAATTAAACTGAAATCCTATATATAACTAGAAGAAATAAGAAGGATCTAATGGGTCCCCTTATCCTAATTCTTTTTGAATTGAGAAGTAGCCTACTGAACTTCCATTGATGAGTATTGACACATTGACAGTAGATATACTCATATCATGATTTTTATCCACTTCATCCACTTTTCTCCAAAGCCCATGTTCACTAATAAGCTTGACAGAAAGGACTACTTCAGGGTGTTCAGATCTCATCCTGTAATCCAGACACTCGAAGCCACCAACACAACACCCATAATATGCCTGCCATCCACAGAAGCTTTTGTGTTTTGGATACTAACTTAACAATAACTGTCTTCAATCTCTCATTTAGAACTTTTGCAATCATCTTGTATACACTGCCAAGTCGACTAAATGGTCTAAAGTTCTTTATCTCTACTGCTCCTATCCTTTTGGGGATCAGTGCTATAAATGTTATGTTCAGACTTCTTTCCAGTTTTTCTTCCTTGTACAAATGCTCAAGAACAGCTATCAGATCTTACTTCAGAATTGGCCCGCACTTCTGGTAAAATCCATGGTGATCTTTAAGAACCACTATGGCAACAATATTAGCAATTTCCTGGTTATGATATCAACACCAGTCCATCGCCCCGAATACTTGGTAGTTTCTTTTTTTATTTTCTGTTTATTCTAGTTACATACTCAGTGTTAGGACGTACGTTAGTGTTCCTCATTTCTATCCCAGCCCAACATCCCTGAGTACTTGGTAGTTTCTTTATTTATTCTAGTTGCATATCTAGAGCACACTCTTCACCAGATGGAAAAATGCAAAAAGCCAGAAAAGAAAACATAATACTTCATAGCTACCTTGATTCCTAGGTTTCTATGCCAGAATTGGCAGTCAGCAGCACCCCCAGCCATTGTTCCAAGCATATACGGATTTATTTCAATGATTTTCTTCACTGATTGAGATGCTGCAAGAACAGAAAGACTATGATTATTGATAATGACCAAATCAAAATAACCACTGAATTAAAAAAGACACCAAAATATCAAGATTACTTTATTCTTCTCTGCAAAAAAAGAAATCTAATAACCTGAAAATTGGAATGGACATTCCTCTAGTGAAGAACTAGATAGTTATAGTTATGACACATACAGAAAAAGCAAAGATGTATTACATATCCAGAGAGAGAGAGAGAGAGAACAAAAGCTTCTAATCACGAATTAACTATCCTGATGATCACAGCATAAATCATTAGCATGACTTCTGAATAGTCCATCACATAACTATGTTGAAGTCATAGGTTATTAATTTCAAGGTATCCATCACCGATCTGTTTATCCAAATTCCATGTCAAGGCTATGGTTTTAAATAGAACAAGACCAATTAGTTTAGTGACAATGACAATAGAGTCCTGTACAGAGAGGGTGTCCTCAAAACACAAGAAAAAGAAAAAACTTGAAAAGTTTCAGCAACCTAGGAGAACTTTAACAATTTTATGTCGATACTTTAGAAACCAATACCAGCTAAATGTTATTCCACTTTCTTGTGGGAAACTCAATTGTGAATACAATTAGGTCTTGCACGTCCATTCTACTCCCTACCATTGTTATAATAAGTCATATGGCACCTTAATAACTTTTCTAGCCAGAAATTTTGCAAGAAATAGGAGAACAAATGCTTTAAAAAATCTGTGAATTAATAAGCAATTAACAATTTTCTTCACATTGTTAAAAGGTCAACATCAATATTCTAAAAGTCAACATTTTTTATATTGAAGGAAAAAACTCACATATATATCCTCCCATGCTAGCCCTAGAATCAGCAGCCACCATTACACCTCCCTTAAAAATGAAAGCAAGAGTGGTGGTACCCTTTGCAGGCTTCACCATTTGGATTGCTTCTTTCTGAAAACCATCAAACTGAGAAAAACACGCAAATTAGACCAGAATGAATATGAAGTTCAAATTATTCAGCGCATAGTTGATTACCAACAATGTAAATGTCCAAGAAAAAACAATCAAACTCACATTAGTAGCATTAGGAATTTGGAATGATGGAGAACTCAGGATGCCATCACACAGCTCGGAGGACTCCCCCTTGAGTGGGGCAGTCGGTTCAAGTCCACTAAAATCAATCTTCATCATTTTACAACCTACAACACAAAAAGAAAGATTAATGACAAACAATCTACTGTTTAATAATTATATCATCATGGTAGACAAATTTCAAGTACTCGGAGCATATTACCTTAAACAAGAGGATCTGCATGGATAGACTTAAACTTAGCTAATATTAAATGGTTAAATTTGAGACATCAGTAATTGAAAATCTGTTGATCAGATGATTACAAGGGTTACATTAGCTTTCAACCCAAGGAATAAGAACTCTAAATACAATGATAAAATTTCACTTGATAAATTTCGCTTGACCTTATCCAAAAAAAATGATGATAACCATGGTATCCACACAAGATGGCACAGACACCATCGTTATAAAAAAATGTTTAAAAACTGATTTAGGCCATAGGTTCGAATCCCAAATATGGCATTCTATTGATTCTTTTGAATTCCTTGTATAAATCACCTATTACTCCCTTTGTTGTTCCACTTTATGTGAACCTATTACTATTTGGGGAGTCGAATACTTTTTGAATATTTTGAATTGTTAACTATTGTGACTTGAAGTACTTTTTATGTAGTTTCTAAATCTAAATATATAGATTTTATTTCAAAAAGATTGAAAATTCTATGTTCAAATTCACATCCAAAATTAGTCAGTTTGACCTTCCTACTTCAAAGAGGTTCACGTAAACTGAAACGGGGAGAGAAACAAATTAAAATGAATATTAACTTGTCAAAAATTGCGAAAGCTACCATTAAGAAGTGATATGCAGAAAATAGAGCATTGTGACTTCACTTCACACGGTATTTTACCATTAAAAACTCACGGATGATAGGGATTAGGGTTTTTCTTGTTGTCGACAATCGATAAAGAGAGGCAGAGAGGGATATATACAAAATAAGGAAACTTACAACACGATATGGCCCAGAAAGAGATCGCCTTAGAGTTCGTCGCAGAAGACAGATCGCAGATAAAAAGCAGCTGAGGAGTGATTCCGACTTGCTGAAGAAGAAACAGGCTTGTTAATTTTGAAGTATATCGGGTTGGGCCGGATCTCTTTGTGTCCGCCAGAACCCGAAAGAAGGTAATTGGGCTTGAGACTTGTTAAATGTACGGGCCGAAATAAATACAAATTGATATTTTTTCGTATGTATACAAAACTATAAATTTATTTACCCGGTTTTAGTTAAGCTTTTGTATTTTCAAAAAGTAGCAATAAGTTTTTTACAAAATTTATAAATTCAGTTAAATTGCAGCAAGTTCTTCTTCCTCCTTCGATCTAGGATTGAAAATCCTACTAAATTTGTTCAAAATCTTTACCAAATTGCCCGAAAATTTAGATATAAGCTCCTTAAAATATTTTTATTATTTGCCACAACCCCGATTGAAATTGAATCCAACTTTGAAAATCCAATTTTTAAACTCGAAGCTTTGAAGCTTCTTTTGTTAGCGGACAATTCTTCTTCTGATTTTCAGATTGTCTCTTTACACAAATTGTCACGATCTAAAATTCTAATCAATCGGAGTCGTGATAGCGCCGCCTAACACCGCTTGCTAAGCAAGCCAACACACAACAGATATTACTAAAGAATTACCATTAACGACTAACAAGAAGATAACAATATAAAATAAAAATAACTCAAAAGGTATACAAAATAAGTATGGAATCAACGCTAACGCTCAACCATCCCAAGACGGTGGAGTTACAAGTTCATGAGTTTCTAGAGTTTACGACATACACTATTTTGAAAGAAATACAATATTATCCGAAAAGTAAAAATAGTACAACAGAAATAGGTTGGTGACTCTAGGCCTATGAACTGGATGCAGCTCTACCTTGAATCATCCGACAGGTATCTACTAAGCACCTCTCGGGACTCCCCTGGCCAACGTCCGGATCTGCAAAAGAAGTGTAGAAAGGTAGTATGAGTACAACCAACCCAACATACTCAGTAAGTGTCGAGTCTAACCCCGACGAGGTAGTGACTAGACTAAGACAAGACACATGCAATAAGCTTGTGCAGTTATATATCAAGAAGTAACAAAATAACATGTAAACTATTAAGTATAACAACATGATGATGACAAGTGAAAGGGATAACAAGTACGCAAGTAAAGGGGCATAAAACGGAAACATAAAGTAGAGTGTCAATGAATAAGCCTCAACTCGTAGTTTATCAACAACTTTGAAAGACCTTTCGAAAGTAAATAACTAAGCCACAAATTCAACTCCACATTCTAAGTATTAAAGTAAAGAGCAATGAAATCAACAAAATTGCACGACATCACTTTTCGTGCTTTTACTCTCATCCTCACATTATAATATAAAAACAAGCACAGAAATACCCTTCGTGCGTATACTCACGTTCACTCAAGCACGAAAATACCCTTCATATAATAATATCAATATATAAATAATGTACGGGAACACCCTTCGTGCACAACCACTCTTCCTCATAAGCACGACAACACCCTTCGTGTATTTCACTCTTCCTCACCAAGAAAGGTAATACTCTTCGTGCATTTCAATTGTTGTACCATGTACTTTCATGTTAGAATACGTCTTAAGTGAATCAATATGAGTCAGAGAGTTTAAGGACCTTTACGGACCTTTACGAAGATAATGATGGGTTAAAACAAGTGTTAATGAAGTATCATGGAGGTTGGAGGCTAAACGAATCAAAGATGTTATAACCCGTACTTTTGAGGCAAAATTAGGAATACTTAATGTCACAAGGAGGTCATTTTTTAATGTAATTGAATCATATAATATCCGTATATTAAGTTTTGAAGTCAAACAAGTTATACAACAAAAATCTGCAAAAGTTATTGCAAGTTATGCTCATAATTTTACTGAAATTTGGGTTTAATGTCACTGAGCTTTTCTCCCAAGATACTTGGAGTTACGGGTGACCCACCTGCAAAATTAAATTTCTACGAGTCTAGTTTACAACTCAATAGACCGTTCATCGATACGACGTCAGAGTAGAGAGATATTCGCGTGTTCGCAAGACCGCGCAGGAAGCTCCTTTTGGGACCCACTATGACAGTGGCTGACCTTCACCTATTTTTATCTCATTTTTTGGGATGAGATTTGCTCATTTTTTGACCTCCTTTCATCCTCACACTCTCCAAACCCTCCCAAATTCTCCCAAGGCTCCAAACAAATTCCAAATAAATACACCATAATCCAATATTTAGTTAGCTTAAAGATGTAAGAACACCTCTACAAGATTATATTGGCATTAAGGGTAGTTGTGAGCTGTGTTGGGCTGAGATTGCAAGTTGTTGCTACTGGTTAAGGTGAGTATAACAACCTACTAATTTTGCTTAAGCTTGTTTGTATGTTGGTTAAGTTGTTAGGATGATAAACTACATAATAATGCTTGGATTAGCTTGAGATGTTGTTTTTCTTGATAGATTATTTTGAAAGTTGCTCTTATGAATTTTAAGTGACTGAAAATTATGGAAAATAAATTAGATATTATATTGTTAGTATGATTACATTGGTTTACATGCCAAGCTTGTTGAGGAAATTAGTAACTAGAAAAGGAAATGGCTATAAAGCACTTGGAAGTTGTCCATAGTGATATTATCTTGTGTTGGGTTGTTTCGGGTAACTTTGAAATTGAGTAGAAGGTTGGAAATCCTTTAAAAGTATTGGTTAGTATACTGGATATATTACTAGTTCAAGAATGAATGATAATGGGGCTGAAGGGTGCTAAAGGGATTCAATCCAAGCTTGTCGCTCGTCGTGATATGTCGATGACTTTTTAATGAAATATTTTGTACCCTAATATTGATGTTGTTCTTATTGCATTGCTCTAGTTGTTGTGGTTGATATGTGGAGTTAGAGTATGTCAAAGTTATAGGGGAGATGCTGTCCAAATTTATATAGACAACTTACTAACTTAGAAGATCCAAATTAAGTTCCTTCTTAACATTAATCATAGACCTTGTTGTATAATGTAGATTGAGTTATATTGTGGGCTGCTTGGAAAGCATTGAAGAGACAAGGAGATTGAGGTATGTTAAGGCTAAACCTTTCTTTATTTTGGCATTATCCCGTAACTAAACGCGTTTGATAATGAGACATAAGAGAATTTCGTATTCCTGAATTTTATGTACATTATCCTAATCTCATAAGTTATAGTATTCTCCCTTATCAAGACTTTATATTCAGTTAAGTATTGTCTTCTTTCAATCAAGAGAGTAGAGGGTGTATGTATATGTGTGTGTGTATATATATATTATAGTATGTTTACCACCACCGAGCTATAATCGGTGGGCGGGTCCCTATTGAGCAACATATGATCATAAGGTAAGTTATATACCGAGCCTACTGTGGCCGAGCTCCTATGAGTGAGCCTAGAATGACCTAGTAGTAATTTAGATACCGAGCCTTGTATTTCCGAGCGCCTATGCGCGCGCTACTACGGCCAAGCAGTTACCCATACCGAGCCTTATATGGACGGATAACTATTTTATTTACTATATTGCGAGGGTTGAGTTAGTATCAACAGGTAAGCATATCTTCAATTCATCTTTGACTCCTAGTTACTTTCAATTATTATATTATCAGTTCAGTTTTAGATTAAGTTATTCCAGTTGCCTTACATGCTTAGTACATTATTTCGTACTAACCCTCCCTTGCATTTGGGCGCTACATTTCATGGCTGCAGTTTCAGATAGATAGACAGGTATATCTTCTCAGTAGTTGTTGTCCGAGTTCATCTTGATCGGTAAGCTCCACATTATTCGGAGTTGCAGAGTCCAGAGTTTTGAGTACATATTGTACATACGTGTGTATATATATATATACCTATATATAAATTATATATAGGCAGACCGAGGCCCTGTTCCGACCACAGTACAACCATCAAATAGAGGCTTGTAGATATATCTTGTCGATCAATGCAGTATGTTGGCCTTGTAGGCCTGTATGTATATTCTTTTGGTTTATTAGTTGTAGTAGTTATGACGACCCAACTTTATTCAGATGTTTAGTTGGAGCTAATCTTCGCGTAGTTTCATATTTTGTTTCACAAATTATCCTATGTTGTGGCCTTGCCGGCCAAAGTACCATATTGTATGTTCATAGCCCCTCAGTCTTAGGTTCGTACGCTCGGCCAAGTGAGGCACTGGGTGCCGGTCTCGCCTCCCCAGGTTGGGGGCATGACAAACTTGGCATCAGAGAAGGTCTGTCCTAGGAAGTCTACAAGTCGTGTGTAGTATAGTCTTGCTCACGGATGTGTTATGCACCATATTTGTGAACGGGAGGCTACAGGGTATTTAGGATTAGTTACCCTTCTTTTATATCCCAGATCGTGTTGTAGAGCAGAGTTATAAGAATTTGGATCTAACGTTGACCTTCGATAATTGTATGCAGATATGCCTGAGATCAGAGAGAGTACAATTGGTCAGGGAGCCATTAGAGTCATAGAGGAGGGCACGAGCAAAGCGCTGCCATGTAATGCAACTCAGTCAAAGGCTCAGGATAAGATAGCCTCCGGTCATCCCCGACTCCTCCACCACCTGAGGAGATTCCTAGGGATACAGAACCTCCAGTTCCTCCTCCAATTCCATCTGATTAGGACTTGAGGAGTGCGGTACACTTGTTGAAACAGTTGGTAGCTACTCGGTGACAAGCTAGGGCACCAGCTAGTATAGGATCTTCTGAGGGGTCAGGTAGTTAGAGGATCCTAGAGTTTATTGCCTTGAGTTCCCTAGAGTTCACAGGGACAGATTAGAGGGAGGACCCACAGGATTTCATAGCTCATCTCTATCGGATCTTTCGAGTTATGCATCACAAAGATAGAGGCAGTTAGCTGACAACTTTTCGATTCCGAGATATAGCTATCCTTTAGTACGGGGATGGGAGAGGTCTAGGGGATGTGATGTACCTCCAGTTATTTGAGAGGATTTTTCAGATGCCTTCCTAGACCATTACTTACCGTGAGAGATCTGACAGGCTCGACTCAATCAATTTCTATCCCTTAGGTAGGGCAATATGAGCATTCAAGAGTATAGTCTCCATTTTGACTCGTTTGCCAGATATGTTGCATCCATAGTTGCTACTATGCGGGACAAGATCCATAGGTTTATAGAAGGGTTGACACCAAAGTTGACCAAGGCATGTGCCACACCTGCATCATAGGATAGTATGGATATCTTCTGGATTCAGGAATTCACCCAGAA
Organism: Nicotiana otophora; assembly: GCA_000715115.1. Classification (NCBI taxonomy): domain Eukaryota; kingdom Viridiplantae; phylum Streptophyta; class Magnoliopsida; order Solanales; family Solanaceae; genus Nicotiana; species Nicotiana otophora. Next base: position 108,129 of record AWOL01S0008711.1, read on the forward strand.
TATAAAGGAGGGCACGCATCAGCTGCAGGGCACAAAGAAGAGTGAACGAGGTCTGTGTAAGAGGATGAGATTTGCCGGGTATAAGGAGAAGTCTCAGGGTAGTTTATGGCTGTCCAACGGGACAGGACGGGACAAAATTAACAGGGCGGGATAGGACGGGACGATATTTAACCGGAACGATGGCGGGACGGGATGAAACGGTAGGCCCATCCCATCCCGCTAACAAACGGGATGGGACAGGACGGACGGTAGGCCCATCCCGTCCCGCTAACAAATGGGATGGGACGGGACAAGACGGGACGGGTTCGCAGGCCTTAAGTGCTGTTTTTTAAAAAAAAATATTTAAGCATTGAGTTTGGCAACGGATATTCTTTTGACAATGACTAAGTTTTTAAAGTTTGCAACATCTAGTTTTTTGACTTATTTAATAAATTTAAAAATTAAACAAAAATTAGGAAACTAAGTAAAGAATTATAAAATATTAAAACAAAAGACTTGTAATAAAATATTCTAGCAATTATAAATATATAATAGAGTTATAATTTATTTAATATAATTTCAATCCATTAAGTAACTAAGTAAGAGTGTACGATAATTCATAAAACAAATTCAACGCTTAGAGCCTTTTATTTATTAATAGAACTTTCAAATCTCACATACAAATATAATTCTTTTGAAGAGCACCTAATCTACGCAGCCACCTTCTAGGAAGGGTTCTGTTTGAACTAGGCCTCTTAGTAGCCAATAACAAATTATCA
>AWOL01S0008711.1:109089-147302 GCA_000715115.1 Nicotiana otophora
ATTGTTCTGGAATTGGCAATGTTGATTGATGTTCCATGAGTTCCATGCCGTCATCGCTCCCAGTGCTAAGTATCTCATTGTATTCTTCTTCTTCCCTAGTGGTTAATTTTTCAAAACCAAGATTTCTTCTTTCTGAATTAATCCAATCTCTGAATAATACGGAAATCTCTAGGCTGTCCTCCGCTAATGAATGTCTATGATCTCCGATTTGAAATCTTGTCGCGCTAAAAGCACTCTCCGATACTACTGATGATTCTTGAATAGCAAGAATATCTCGGGCCATTATTGAAAGTGTTGGAAAAGCCTTGCCACGCTCCCTTCACAATGACAAAAGTTGTTCGTTGTTTTCTTCGTTTTTAATACTTTCCAATCCTTGATTAAGATAAGAATCAAGTTCATCATCAATAGAGGAATCAAAACCTGTTATATCATCCATATCTTCCCATAGAACTTCTACTCTAGACTTAGAAGTAGTAGGAGCAGTTTCACCACCTGTTGTTTTCATAGATTTATATTTATCAAATATTGATCTAGCATAAGAATATATGTTAGCTTGGCATTCTTCGAGAGATGGTTGTTCATTTTCTTGAATTGCTAAATTCTCATAAATTTTAAGAACAAGTTCCTTTGCACCTTTTAATTTTAAAGATGGGTTAAGTATAGTAGAAATTAAATAAACTTGGGGAATAGGGAAAAAATACTTTTTAAATTTTGTAATCATTTCATTAATGGCCGGTGCATAAGTTGGATTAGTTTTATACTTACCAAATACAACAGAAATTCCACAAATATACCATAATATTTGTGTAATAGTAGGATAATATATACCAGAAAATTATTTTGTAGCATAATAAAATTTTTCTAAAAATTTAGTAAGCTCTTTGATCTGATCCCAATCAGAATCAACAATTTGATCAGCGGGGATACCATAATGCATATTAAATACCTTTTGTATAGGCACTCGATAATCATAAGCAACTTTAAGTATTTCATAAGTAGAATTTCACCTAGTACAAATATCTTTCGGAACTTTTCTATATGGAAGGTTAGCACTAGCACATTGTTGAGCAAATTCACGAATTCTACTCGCTTTATTAGCCCGAAAAATATAGCCGCAAGCATGTTGTACTTTACTACAAGCATCAGAAAATAAATTAATACCATCTTTTACAACCAAGTTAAAAATATGGCATGCACATCTAACATGAAAAATTACCATATTAATTGGACAAAGTCTAGTTCTTAAGTTAGTTGCTGCAGTTGTGTTAGCAGAAGCATTATCTAAGGTGATAGTTAAAACTTTATCAATGAGTCCATAAAAATCAAGTATTTGTAGAACAGTAGTTGTAATATATGCTCCAGTGTGTTTTGAATCAACAAATTTATAACCAATAATACGTTTTTGCATGTTCAAGTGATGATCAACCCAATAGCATGTAACAGTTAAATAATCACAACCATTAGGACTACGACCTATATCAGATGTGATAGACACTTTACAATCTAAGTGAAAAAATACACAACGAATATACTGAAGATATTCGGTTTGAAATTTAAAAACATCATTTCTAACTATAGTCTTAGAAAAACCTTGAAAAGCAAGATTATAAGTTTCTTGTATATAATGCACAAAAGCAGGGTGAGAAGGAAAAGTAAAAGGTAAGCCACAGACAACCACCATTTTTGCTAAGTTTTCACGATCTCTATCTTTGTTATAGGGGCGTAAAATAGTACCAGAAGCAGGGTCAAGCTGTTGTTGTAAAAAATTAGAACCCCTGCCAGATCCACTAGGAGTGCTAGTACCGGTGCTAGGATCCGGTATTTGTCCGGCTTCTATTTTAGCTTATATCCATAAAGCTTTGTGGTCCCTACCTAAGTGCCTAGATAAACCCCCTGTCCCATCACTTTTGGTGTGCGCAAATCGTTGCTTACATATTTCACATGTAGCACGTTGATTGACTTTATCATATTTAAAAAAATTTCATACAAGTGATGTTTTAGGATGTTCACCCTTAGGTTTATCCCTTACAGGAGGTACAGGGGGTAAAGCTCCAGACCGAGATTGACTCTGAGTTGAAGCTTGTGTTGCGGGACTAGTGGGTGTTTCATCTAATTCTTCTTCCTCATTTTCTTCATCCTCATTTTCTTCGTCCTCAATAAAAATATCATTGCCAAATTGTCTTTGTAAAGTTTCATGATCTAGTTGTTCTCCGAAATTAATATTATAACATGCGGGGGGTTGGAAAAATTAAGTTTCATCAACATGAGTCATTTCATCTATATGTTTTCTAATTATAGGAGAAGGGCTAGGACTAGGATTAGGATTACTACTACTTTCACCTTTACTACTTTTTTTACTAGTTTTTTTAAATACGCCAAATACATTTTTAGGTGCCATAATTTAAATACGAAATTAAATTTAAAAAGTTAACACAAAAATTAAAAACACAAATGAAATACGAAAATAGAACACGTAAAGTAAACACAAAAATTAAGCACTAAAATAATGCGCAAAAAATATATATTAAAATTAGGAGATGGAACGAGTGCACCGTGATTCAATATTGAAACTTGAAGAAATTGCCCAAAATATTGCTCCAAATACTTGAAGAATTAATTTGAAGCTTGAAAATTGCTCCAAAAATTTGTCCAAATACTTGAAACTTATCACTTGATTGCGAGAAAATTGAGAGAATAATATAGATAGAATGTAAGAGATTTGAGAGAGAATGATTATTAATGTGGGAAGAAATGAAGAAGGATTGGGATATTTATAGTAGAAAATAGGGCCAAAGTATAATTTAATAAACTTAGGGATTATATTAAAAGTTTGGGGGGTAGGGGGTGTTTTGTTGGGGAGGGCCAAATATGGCCGTTTTTGGCCGTTGGGAACGGCTATTTTTGTAATTATAGCCGTTGCCCAACATCTATAATTCAAAAAAAGGGACGCGAGACGGGACGGGACGGGACGGGACGAAACGGGACGAAATGGAATGGGATAAACGGGACGAAATGGCCATCCCGTCCCATCCCGTGTCCCATTTAACATGGGCCCATCCCGTTTAAAATTAAGTAGGACGGGACGTCCCGTCCCGTTGGACAGCCTTAGGGTAGTTACAGGTCCCAGTACTTCGGAAGGCCACCCAAGCCTCCGCCATCTCAATCACAGTGTTACAAATTCAATCGATGTGCTCAGTCAGGACCATGTGAGAGCTCACATGCATCGAGTTTCCAGCAATAGCGAGGTTCATGGCAGATGGGGCCATTTACGCCGTGGTGTAACATATGTGGTAGAGGACACCTGGGCCAGTACCGGGCAGACTCAGATGCTTGTTATGTATGTAGGAGTGTAGGGCATATGATGCTAGATTGCCCGAGCAGAGATTTTAGGGTATGGCACAACTGACGAGTTCAGCAGCGGGATCATCTATGTCCGTGCGTCCTTTATGGGTGCGGGTCTTAATATTCGGCTGGTAGAGGTCGAGGCAGAGGTAGAGGTTGCAGTTCAAGTGGTAATCAGAATCTCATCTATGCTTTAGCGAGCCGATAGGATCAGGAGTCTTCACTGGATATTGTGACAAGTATATTGACCATTTACTCTCACGATGTTTCTACCTTGATAAATTCAGGATCTACTTTATTGTATATTACTCCATTTGTCATGGGGGAGTTTGGTATGGTGTTTGAATTACTTAATGAGCCTTTTGCGGTATCTACACTGATCGGGGAACCGATTATTGCTAGACGGGTTTACCAGGGCCGTACGGTGACGGTTTGTAGTCGCCAGACCTCATCCGATCTAATTGAGTTAGAGATAATGGACATCGATGCTATCAGGAGATGAAGTAGTTAGAATCTTGTTATGACACAGTTAATTGCCGAGTAAAGGTAGCCAGATTTCATTTTTCAGGTGAGCCAGTCCTAGAATGGGAAGGTAATGTAGCGACACCCAGAGGTAAGTTTATTTCCTATCTTAAGGCGAGGAAAATGATCGCCAAAGGATGCATTTATTATATTGTGCGAGTTAGAGATGCAGATGCAGAGATACCTACACTTCAGCTTGTTCTATTAATCAGAGAGTACTCATATGTGTTTCCAGATAAGCTTCTAGGTATTCTTCTAGAGCGAGAGATTCATTTTAGCGTCGATTTGCGTCCAGGAACTCAACTAATATCCATTCATCTATATAGAATGGATCCTGCCGAATTGAAGGAGTTGAATGAGCAGTTAAAACAATTGCTGGAGAAAGGTTTCATCAGACCCAATACCTCACCTTGTGGTGCACCGATATTGTTTGTGCGAAAGAAAGATGGCTAGCTAAGGATGTGTATAGATTATAGGAAGATGAACAAGGTTACTATTGAGAATAAGTATCCACTTTCGAGGATCGATGACTTGTTTGATCAGTTGTAGAGGGCTAGATGCTTTTTAAATATAGATTTGAGGTCAGGCAACCATCAGATCAGAGTTCGGGAGAAAGATATTACGAAGACAACCTTCAAGACCCGATATGGTCACTTCGAGTTCTTTGTCATGTCCTTCAGGTTGACAAATGCACCTGCCGTATTTATGGACTTGATGAATAGCGTATTCTGGTTATTTTTAAATCTGTTCGTGATAGTATTTATTGATGATATTATAGTTTATTCACATTCAGAGGATGAGCATGCGGACCATCTACGAGCGGTACTCCAAAACCTCGGGGATTGTAAGTTGTATACTAAGTTTTCTAAATATGAGTTCTGGTTAAAGTCTGTAGCATTCTTGGGGCATATTTTATCCGATGAAGGTATAAAGGCAGATACTCAGAAGATTGAGGTCGTGACCTACTACTCCGACAGAGGTCCGTAGCTTTCTAGGCTTAGCGGGCTACTACCGGAGAGTTTTAGAGGGTTTTTCTTCCTTTTCGGCACCATTGACGAAGTTGACTCAGAAAGTAGCTAAGTTTCAGTGGACAGAAGCTTATGAGCGGAGTTTCCAAGAGCTTAAGAACAGGTCGACCTCAGCACCAATTCTAACACTTTGTGAGGGTCCAAAGGGTTATGCCATGTATTGTGATGCCTCAAGTGTTAGGTTAGGATGTGTTCTGATGCAACACGGGAAGGTAATTGCGTACGCTTCAAGGCAGTTGAGAAAGCACGAGAAGAATTATCCAACCCACGACCTCGAGTTAGCTGCAGTTGTCCACACACTTAAGATATGTCGACATTATTTATATGGTGTTCATGTGGACGTCTTTACAGATTATAAAAGCATGTAGTATATCTTTAAGCAAAAGGAGTTAAATTTGTGACAGAGGCAATGGCTAGAGTTATTGAAAGATTACGACATTAACATTTTCTACCATCCAGGGAAATCTAATATTTTAGCTAGTGCCTTAAGTCGCCGATCTATGGGTAGCTTAACGCATGTAGAGACCGAGAAAAAGGAGTTAGCTAGAGAGCTTCATCAGTTGGCTTATTTTGGGGGTTCGATTAGTAGATTCTGACGATGGTGGAGTTGTACTTCAGAACACTGCAAAATTATCTCTCATAGCTGAAGTAAAGGAAAGGTAGTGCGAGTACCCAGAGTTGGTCGAGTTGAGAGAGCGAGTTCCGCAGCAGAAGAAGCCGTTGTTAGAGGTCAAGGAAGATGGGGTTCTCAAATATAGGGTTCGTCTGTATGTTCCATATTAGCAGGTCTACAAGACATGATTATGTTAGAGGCACATTATTCCTATTACTCCATACATTCTGGGTCGGCGATGATGTATCATGATATTAAGGATGTGTATTGGTGGAATGATATGAAGAAGAACATTATTGAGTTTATAGCCCATTGTCCTAATTGCTAGTATGTAAAGGTAGAGCACCAAAAGCCCAGGGGGCTACTGCAGACTATGGAGATCCCGACATGGAAATAGGAGGTGATAAACATGGACTGCATCACGGGTTTGCCTTGTTCTCATTATATGTTCGATTCTATGTGGGTGATAGTCGACATGCTCACGAAATCAGCCCCTTACGTATACGTACGAAGATTATGCAAAGTTATATATTAAAAGATACAGCGACTACACGAAGTACCAATATATATTATATCTGATCTAGGGGCCTAGTTTACAACAAATTTCTGCAGGTCATTTTAAAGAGGACTCGGAGGGGCCTAGTTTACAGTGAATCTCAGCACAATATTTCATCCGCAGACTAATAGACAAGCCGAGCGCATGATTCAGATGCTCGAGGATATGTTATGAACATGTGTGTTGGATTTTAAAGGAAGTTGGGATGATAATCTACATCTTATTGAGTTTACATATAATAATAGTTTCCACTATAGTATTCAAATGGCTCCGTACGAGGCTTTGTATGCGTGTAAGTGCAGATCTCCTATTGGGTGGTTTGATGATGGAGAATCTGGGTTACATGGACCAGTCGTAGTTTAGTAGGCTATAGATAAGGTATAGCTTATCCAGGAAGGACTATTGAAAGCTCAGAGTCATCAGAAGTCAAATTCTGACGTGCAACGATGAGACTTAGAGTTTGCAGGTGATGACTGGGTATTCTTAAAGGTTTTGCCTATGAAGGGCGTGATGGGGTTTGGCAAGAAAGGTAGTATATTGGGCCTTATAAGATTATTTGTAAAGTGGACTGAGTAGCTTATGAGTTAGAGTTGCCTTCGAAATTAGAGTCTGTCCATCCAGTTTTCCATGAATCTATGCTACAGAAGTGCATTTGAGATCCTAATCGAGTGGTGCCCACTGATAATGTACAGATCACGGAGGACTTATCATACGAGAAGTTCCAGTTTCCATCCTAAACCGAAAAATCCGCAAGTTGTGAAATAAGTAGATAGCCTCCATGAAGGTTTTATGGAGAAGCAAGAACGTGGAAGAGATGATGTGGTAAGCGGAGGAAGAAATGAAGTCTAAGTACCCACACCTATTTCAAACTGAAGAAATGACTCGAGATGGGATATTACAGCACAACCCTATTCAAACTAGTAGGTCGTGAGGTGAGCTCTTATTTTTGACGTGCAGTACTTATGATTGGAAGCCGTGTGACACCAAGTGTTGCCATTTATAGATATTCGCCTTGTGTGGAATGTATAGTGTGTTTTCTAGATACGTGCAGGTTGGTTTTAGTCTAGTATATAGAGGAGACTATAACAAAATTTTCGCAAGTGTCAAAGAGTTAATATTCGATGGCGAATGTTCCTAAGAGGGGAGGATATTACACCCCGTACTTCTATGTTAGAATGTGTCTCAAGTGAATCAATAGATCCAGAGAGTTTAAGGACCTTTACGAAGATAATGATAGGTTAAAACAAGTGTTACGGGCGTATCTTGAGGGTTGGAGGCTAAACGAATCAAAGATGTTATAACCCATATTTTTGGGGTACAATGAGGATTACTTAAGATTCTAAGGAGGCCATAATTTAATGTAATTGAATCATATAATATCCTTATGTTAAGTTTTGAGGTCAAACAAATTGTAAAATAAAAGTCGACAAAAGTTATTGTAAGTTACATTCATAATTTTACTAAAATTTGAGTCTAATGTCACTAGGCTTTTCTCCCAATATAACTTGAGTTACGAGGTTCTATACCTACTAAATTAAAGGACTACAAGTATAGTTTCCAACTTAATAAACCATTCGTCGATATGACATCAGAGTAGAGAGATATTCGCATTTTTGCTAGACTGCGCAGGAAGCCCCTTGGGACCCACTATGGCGGTGGCCGACCTTCACCTATTTCTATCGCATTTTTGGGATGATATTTGCTCATTTGTTGACCTCCTTGCATCCTCACACTCTCCAAACAAAGTCCCAATAAATGTACCATAATCCAACATCAATTTAGCTTAAAGAAGGAAGAACACCTCTACAAGATTGTGTTGGCATTAAGGGTTTTTGTGAGCTGTGTTGGGATGAGATTGAGGTATGTTAAGGTTAAGGCTAAACTTTTCCTTAATTTTGGCATGATCCCTTAACTAAACGAGTTTGATAATGAGACATAAAGAGAAGTTCGTATTCTTGAATTTATGTACATTATCCTAGTCCCATAAGGTATAGTATTCTCCCTTATCTGGACTTTATATTTAGTTAAGTATTGTATTCTTTTAGTTAAGAGAGCGGAGTGTCTATATATATATATATATAGTGTTTTACCACCACCGAGCTATAATTGGTGGGCATGTCCCTATTGGACAACCTCTGATATTATATGTGTATGTGTGTGTGTATGTGTATGTATGTGTATGTGTGTGTATATGTATGTGTATATATATGTATGTATAGATTATATGAGTAGGTCGGGGGCCTGTTCCGACCACAGTATAACCATCAATAGAGGCTTGTAGACATATCCTATTAGTCAGTGCAGTATGTTGTCCTTGTAGGCCTGTATGTATATTCTTTTGATTTGTCAGTTGTAATAGTTATGACAACCTTGTTGGCTTAGCTTTATACAGATGTTTAGTTGGAGCTAATCTCCGTTCAGTTTTATATTCTGTTTCACAAATCATCCTCTGTTGTTGCCTTACCGGCCAAAGTACCACATTGTATGTTCAGAGCCCCTCAGTCTCAGGTTGGTACGCTCGGTCATGTGAGGCACTAGGTGCCTGTCTCGCCTCCCCAGGTTTGGGGCATGCCATCAGTCTTCCTCACCAAGCATCACATACAACACAATACCAAGCAAGGTGGGAAGCAAATTCAACATCAACAATAGTATTGAACACAACTCGTCATATAAGATTTTACCAACAATTAGCACCAACAACCAATCAACAATTCAACAATCTCAACACCTAATATCTCAATAATCTCAACATAGGAAATAATATGAATACGAGAAATTACAGTATTATATGATCTATCTAAAGCATGGAAGACATAATACACAAATAATATGGCATAAATAAGGCTAATTCTACCTGCATGTTTATCCCATGGCCAACGTATATACACCCATCACCTTGCATATAAGCGCCCCAACACATAGATCACATAGCAAATAGACTCGATTATACCCTATTTCCCTCAAATCAAGGTTAACCAAGACACTTACCTCTTTTCGAAATGCAATCAACAATCCAACACGACTTTTCCTTTAGAACAAGCCTCCAAACCATATGTATCTAGTCAATTATTGGTCAAATAAGTCAAAATAAACTTTAGAAACTACCCTCGAATGAAAAAGGTTCAACATTTAACATAATTTAAAAAGTCAACAAAAAGTCAAGCCAGGCCCACGTGGTTGAAATCCAAATTAAAACCAAATCCCGATTACCTATTCACCCCCGAGCACGAATATATAATTTGTTTCAAAATCCGGCCTCAATTTGAGGTCTAAATCTCAATTTTATAAAATTCCTAAATTCAACCCAAAACCCCAATTTCTACTTTAAAATTCTTAGATTTGATGATTAAATTCATGAAAAAGTAATGAAAATTGAACAAAAACAATTTAAGATTACTAACCTATGAACTTGGGAAGAAATTTCTCTCCACAAATCGCCTCTACGGAGTCTAGGGTTAAAAAATAGTGTAAAATGAGTAAGTCCCGAAATCCCCACATTTTACCCAGTAGTTTATAATATCACTTATTTGAATTTGCGATGTTCACGAAAGAGAACAGTGTCTGAGCCATGTAGATGTCGCAAATACGACCCAACCTTCACATTTGTGAAGGTCCCATTCCTCATAAATGCGGTCAAAGCTTCGCAATTGCGAAGCTGCCTTCCTATTTCTTAGTGTCGCAATTGCAACACACCCATCGCAAATGTGATTCCAACTGGCTAGCAAAAGCGGCAGCGACTTTGCAAATGCGAAGACTTCCAGCCCCTGCCCAACATCACAAATGCTAAGTTTGACCTCGAAATTGCGAGGCTCGCATTTGCGAACAGGTATTCGCAAATGCGATTCCTGCAGATCAGCAACACCAACAGTTGATTTAGCTGTCCAAAACCATCCACAACGCATTCGAAACTCACTCGAGCACCTTATACTCCAATATGGACATGCTCACAAGTGTAATAACATCATATAAACTCGTACACTAGTTCAAATCATCAAAATAACATCAAAATTAAAGAATCGATCATTAAAACTCAAGATTTTCAAGTTCAAAACTCAATTTTCTAACTTTTCAGATAAATGGCCTCGGGTCACCCAAGTCCCAACCAAACATGCATACAAGTCCAAAATTATTATACGATCCTACAAGAATCGTCAAAAGACTGATCTATCAAAAACGTTGACCGTGGTTAACTCTAGTCATTGTTAAAGTAAAAAAATCACATTTTCCTTATAATTTCACATATAAACTTTCCGGAAATCAATATGGACCACACATGTAAGTCATAAATAGTTAAATTGAGCTATGAAAGGTCTCAGAACACAATAATGGGAGCTAGTACTCAAAACAAACGATGGGGTCATTACATTCCCCACCTCTAAAAGAAACGTTCTTCCTCAAATGGACATATAAATGTACCTAGACTGGTAAAAAGGTGCGGGTATCTACTCCTATATTGGACTCGGACTCTCTAGTAGCCTCCTCAATTAGCTGACCTCTCCAACATACTTTCACAAAAAGGAATATCTTTAGATCTCAACTTTCGAAACTACTGTCCTCATAGGTCAAATTCTTATCAAGCTCCATCGTGCTGAAGTCTAAAACATATGACCTATCTTCATGGTACTTCCAAAGTATGGAAACGTGAAATACCGGATGTACTCCTACTAGGATAGGAGGAAATGCAAGCCTATAAGCATCCTCCCTAACTCTCTCCAAGATCACAATCGAGCAGATAAACCTCGGGCTCAACTTTTCCTGCTTCCCAAATCACATCACGCCCTTCATAGGTAATACTCAAAGAAGAACCTTCTCACCCTCCATGTAAGCCACATGTTGAAATTTTCGGTCTGCATAACTCCAAAGCATCACGAACCAAGTTCGTGCCCAATAATCTAGCCTCACTGGGCTCAAACCAACCAACTGGAGAATGACATCGCTTCCCATATAAGGCCTCCTACTGAGCCATCTGGATGCTCGACTAATAGCTGTTATTGTAGGCGAACTCCGCTAGAGGTAGAAACTGGTGATGGTAGGCTATAATTGCATGTTTTAGTTTCTTATCGCACTCTAATTTACTGTACTTTAATTGACCTGAGCTTTCAATCGCTAGTGTTTAGCACTAATTGTGTGTTTTATGCCTTGTAGGAGTGATTCTGAGTTATGTAGATATTGTGAAACTAATTCGAGTTATTTGAAACTTTGAAGTCTGAGTAAAAGCCCAAAATAATAAGTAGGGGTCATGTTCGGGAGTGGAGGATCACTGCTGGATGTCAAAATTCAAGGAAGAATCAACTGCTGAAAAAATACACTAGTGAGGCGCACTGTGCAACGTAGCAGTGTAAATATATGTCAGAAATTGACAAAGTTCAGAGGACACCCAGGTGCACGAGCGTGCACTGGGCGTGCAAGCTAGACAGAATACTGTCCAAACTGTACGGCCACATGCGCGAGCACACTCCCAGGTGTACGGTCGCGCACGTCCTATTTCGGAAAGAGTCCTATTTTGCGTATGAAAAGGTGTTTTCATTCCTATTTGATATGTATACATGGAAAAATGGTATTTTCTTGACTTTTGACATATCTAAGACCTAAGGAGGCTAAGAAGGAGTTTGAGAAGAAGAGCACAAGAAATTCATCATTCAATCCTCACTCAAGACAAGGGTTTGGATTGTTTTATGCTTTTCTTTACTTGGAACATATTTTGATGAATTACTCCATGTCTATGGAGTAGTTCTCTCTAGGGTTTGATGGATTTGGTGTATTGATATTTGTTTGTGGATGATAACTTAGTTTTATGTATTGAATCATTTTGGATGTTTTAATAGCTGCATCTATATTCACATGTTCATGTAAACGAGAGAAGCATAGCTTGTGATATTTGTATATTATCTTGTTGGGTGAGTTCATTAATTCTTCTTAGTAATCGGAAGAGGTTAGTGAAATTATTGTTTAACCCTAGTTAGGAGGATAATCGAAAGAGGTTTCCCTAAAGACCAATCCACTACGAATTCGTGCATATCTTCACCGAGCTAAATTTAGTTCATATCGTGAGGTTGAAACTTAATCGAGAGAGGAGTTTCTACTGAATGTGTGAACAAATAGTTGAGTAAATTCGAGAGACTCACTTAATATTAGAAGTGAATTAACTAGAGTTAGATCCCAACAATTATCTTGCACCTATCCTATCAAAACCCTATCTTCTCCTAATTGATAGCCTTCCTTGCTCATTACTTGCATCGATTGTCATTAGCCAATAGGTTAGACTCTTAGTTAATTTTAGTTTTAATCACAAACCTCCCAACTGTTGATCATCTTGGATAGCAATCTAGCTACAAACTATGATAATATTGTTTAACTCCAATCCATGTGGACACGATATTATATTATATTATATTATATTATATTCGACTAGCGAGCATATTTAAGTGTGTGTTTTGCACTCGTCAAATTTTGGTGTTGTTGTCGGGGATTGGCAATCAATAGTGTTTGAAATAGTTTGTAGTGCTAATTTAAGAATCTTTCTTCTTTCTTTGTTTTATTTTTTTCCCCTTGTTGGTGCTTTTTAACCGTGCGCATGCTACAGGTTCGATTGGTGCATGACTCGATCCTCTGGGAAGGAACTGCTACCATACGAACAGAAATCTAGAAACAACTGCGACAGTCAAGCAAGCAAAGAAATCTCCCAGAGAATACTGATAAGGTTGGGCAATCCTCAACCAAAGAATTTATGGCGGGAGATGATGATAATGTTGATTTGGCTGCAAGAGAGGCAGCCCGGCAAAGAGAAAAAACTGCAAGGGATGCTGAGGAAATAACTCTTCGAAATGGACAACTTGTCTATGAGGAGGAGAGGACTCGGAGAATTGTTCAGAATCAACCTTTGGGTGCAGACCAGTTCGGAAATATAGCTCCTGGTGCTGGGAGACCACTTGGCGATTATGCTAGACTAGTCTACAACCAAGGATTATCAAGTGTGAGACCACCTCCAATTGCAGCTAACAATTTTGAGTTAAAGCAGGGGTTGCTTCAAACTCTTCAAAACAGCTGTGTCTTCAGAGGAAAGATGAACGAGGATCCAAACAACCATCTAATATACTTCGAGGAGATTATGAACACCTTTTAATACAACGACGTGTCACAAGATACAGTCTACTTAAGGGCATTCCCCTTCACACTCAAAGATGATACAAAGCGCTGGCTTCGCAGCTTGCCTAATGGATCGATTGGAACATGGGATGAGATGACCAAAATATTTCTTGACAAATATTTCTCATCATCTAAGACGGGCAAGTTTAGAAGAGAAATCCATAACTTCTGCCAAAATAAGACTGAAACTGTGTTTGAAGCTTGGGAGACGTTTAAGGATATAGTGCGAATGTCTCAACATAGCGGAATTGAATTATGGATGCAACTCCAGGACTTCTAGGATGGATCGACACCAGCCTCACGAAGAATATTGAGTAATACAGTTGGAGGCCCATTGATGAGGAAGACTCCAGAGGAGATAGTCACAATTCTAGATGAGTTATCTAAAGATGCAAATTAGTGGCCCTCTGAAATTACTGAAAGAAGAAGATCAATGAGTTTTCACCAAGTTGATGCTAACATATATGTGCAGGTACAACTTGATGTCATGGCCAAAGAAATAAGGAAGCTGACTTTAGCTTCGATACATAATGAGCCTCATGCAGCATGTGACATATGTGAAAGAGGACACCCTACTCATGAGTGTCAAGTGTCAATTGAGGAAGCTAATGCTGTGGGGAATTATAACTTCAATGCAATGGGTCAGAAGCACCCCCGACTTCTCTGGAGTTCACCTGGGGGTACTGCAAATGCATGGCAATAAAACAATCCCAGATTTCAAGGAGCTCCTAGTTTTGTGAATCAGCCAAGGACACAATTTCAGCCTTAACAATCAAGTCAGTCTGGATTAGAAGATATAATGAAGTCCTTCATTGTCAAGACAGATGAGAGATCAGATGTTCATGGTTCAGATATCAAAGAACTTGGCACTGGTTTGCAAAACTTAGAAAAGCAAGTGGGTCAAATTGCAACTATATTGTCTGAGAGAATTTCAGGAACTCTCCCAGCTGATACTGAGAGAAATCCCAAAGAAAGGGTGAATGTTGTGACCTTGAGAAGCAGGAAAGTGCTGAAAGATCCCACTCCGGTCCAAAAAGAGATTGCACCTGAAAAGAAAATTGGGAAGCAGCTGAAAAATGAAGTTGATAAGAAGAAGAAAGGCAAGAAGGGAGCTGAGAAAAAGAAGAAGGAGGAAACTTCTAGAAGGGAGGAATATAATGAAGACAGCAAGCTCATGTCTACTCTACCTTTCCCCCAAAAGCTGTATAGAAAAAAGCTGGACAAGCAGTTTGAGATATTTCTAGATATGCTGAGATAGGTTAATGTAAATTTGCCATTCACAGAAGTTCTCTCACAAATGCCATCTTATGCCAAATTCTTGAAGGAGATCCTTACAAAGAGGAGGAAGATAGAAGAGACCTCAGTGGTCAAGCTCACAGAGCCTTGCAGCGCAATCTTGCAAAACAAACTCCCACAAAAGTGTGGAGATCTAGGGAGTTTTACTATACCTTGTTCGTTAGGCACTCTTAATTTTGATAAGTCTTTGTGTGATTCTGGTGCCTCAATTAATTTAGTGCCTTTGTCTATTTACAGGAAATTAGAGAATGAGCTTGGAAAGATAAGGTCTGCGCCAATATCTTTGCAGCTGGAAGACCAAACAACTATAATACCCGAAGGAATAGTAGAAGATGTCTTAGTTCGGGTGGATAAGTTCGTATTTCCAGTAGACTTTATAGTGGTGAAGATGGAGGAGAACAAGGAGATACCCCTAATCTTAGGAAGACCATTCTTAGCAACAGGTAGAGAAATTTTAGATATACATGATAGAAAACTCATGCTTATAGTGGGTGAAGAGACTGTAGCATTCGAGATGAATGTAGAGACGGGGATGAAAAAGGAGAAGCAAGCTATAAGCGTAGAGTAGAAAGTGAAGAGTTCGAAAAAGAATGTCCCAGTGATAGAAAAAGACAAGTGTGGGCTGTACCCCAAGAAGGTTGAGAAGAAGTTATCTGCATGGATGTATGCACTAGTTTGGCAACCACATTACAAGCCTTACCCATTTGTTTGGATTGACCAACTATTTGAACCTAGTACCTCTTGTGAGCACTTGAATTTATTATGAACTTTGTAAAAGTTAATGTGTGGGGTGTTGGTTTGGCTTTTGAGTGGAACTGTTGAAATAAGGAGAATGGTGCAATGTTTTGAAAAAGTAAGAGCCACTCGAACTGAAAAAGAAAGGTAAAAATAAGTGTATGATTGTGAAATATATTCCTTAAAGAAATAGGGAGTTAACGTATATTGATGTGAAGGTGGAATTATGTTTTGACATAAGTGTGGGGTTTTGAAAGGTCAATTGTATGTATTAAAGTGCTTATGGAGGTGTAGTAACTCTTATATCCAAATGTATACTATCTATCTTGCAACCTACATTACAACCAATTAAAGTTCTACTTGATCCTTGACTGAATGAGCTCGAATTAGTAGAGTATTACACTACGGGCAAGCCTATGGTTCATCTTTTGTGGCATATGAATGTTGTTTCTGAGAGTGAGTGAATTCTTTCTATCTTGAGTTCCCAATTATTCGTAATTTCTATTGTGCGTGGAACTACTCTCTATTGTTGTGTGGGGGAACTTGATTCATGAAGGAAAGGTAATGCCGTTGACCTCTAGGTTAAAGTAAGTGAATGAGTTGTAAATAATGCGCGGTACTTGCAAGTCAAATGTTGAAGCTAGGATATTACACTATTGTGCTTAATCTATTTTAAATATTCTTGGTATGATGAGTTATGAGAGTTGTGTAATGAGGCCATGTCTATATAAAGTGTAGCTTGATTGCTCGAGGACGAATAATGGTTTAAGTGTGGGGTGTTTATGGTAGGTTATATTTGCGTGTTTTAGTTGCTTATCGCACTTTAATTGAGTTAAACTTTTAATCGCTAGTGTTTTGCACTAATTATGTGTTTTATGCCTTGTAGGAGTGATTACGAGTTATGTAGATATTGTGGAACTAATTAGAGTTATTTAGAGCTTTGAAGTTTGAGTAAAATCCCAAAGGAATAAGCCGAGATCGCGTTTGGGGGTCGAGGATTACTACTGGATGTCAAAATTCAAAGAAGAATCAACTGCTGAAAAAATACACTAGTGCGTCGCAGCAATGTAAATTTATGTAAGAAATTGGCAAAGTTCAGAGGCCACCCAGGTGCGCGAGCGTGCACTGGGCGTGCAAGTTAGGCAGAATATTGTCAAAAGTGCGCGGCCACATGCGCGAGCACACTCACATGTGCGCGGTTGCGCACGTACAATTCCGGAAAGAGTCCTATTTTGTGTAGGAAAAGGTGTTTACGTTTGGGCCCGACCCTATTTGGTATATATACATAGAAAAATGGTATTTTCTTGACTTTTGACACATCTAAGACCTAAGGAGGCTAAGAAGGAGTTTGAGAAGAAGAGCACAAGAAATTCATCATTCAATCCTCACTCAAGACAAGGGTTTGGATTGTTTTATGCTTTTCTTTACTTGGAACATATTTTGATGAATTACTCCATGTCTATGGAGTAGTTCTCTCTAGGGTTTGATGGATTTGGTGTATTGATATTTGTTTGTGGATGATAACTTAGTTTTATGTATTGAATCATTTTGGATGTTTTAATAGCTGCATCTATATTCACATGTTCATGTAAACGAGAGAAGCATAGCTTGTGATATTTGTATATTATCTTGTTGGGTGAGTTCATTAATTCTTCTTAGTAATCGGAAGAGGTTAGTGAAATTATTGTTTAACCCTAGTTAGGAGGATAATCGAAAGAGGTTTCCCTAAAGACCAATCCACTACGAATTCGTGCATATCTTCACCGAGCTAAATTTAGTTCATATCGTGAGGTTGAAACTTAATCGAGAGAGGAGTTTCTACTGAATGTGTGAACAAATAGTTGAGTAAATTCGAGAGACTCACTTAATATTAGAAGTGAATTAACTAGAGTTAGATCCCAACAATTATCTTGCACCTATCCTATCAAAACCCTATCTTCTCCTAATTGATAGCCTTCCTTGCTCATTACTTGCATCGATTGTCATTAGCCAATAGTTTAGACTCTTAGTTAGTTTTAGTTTTAATCACAAACCTCTCAACTGTTAATCATCTTGGATCAATCTAGCTATAAACTATGATAATACTATTTAACTCCAATCCATATGGACACGATATTATATTATACTATATTCGACTTGCGAGCATATTTAAGTGTGTATTTTGCGCTCGTTAACTGGTCCCACTGACCCCTGAAATCCATACAACATGCCCGCAACATATCTTTCAAAATCTAAATGGTACGCTAAGACTGATCGTTTGTTTGAGGATGAAATGCAGTACTCAGCTCGACTCGTATGCCCAACTCACATTGCAGAACTCTCCAAAAGTGTAAGGTGAACTGCGTACCCCGGTATGAAATGATAGAAACGGGCGCATCGTGCAGGCGAATAATCTCCTGGATGTAAATATGAGCCAACCGCTCTGCATAATAGGATGTCATCACTGAAATGAAGTGTGCGAACTTAGTCAACTAGTCCACGATAACCCAAACAATATCGTACTTCCTCAAGGTCCGTGGTAATTCTACCACAAAGTCCATAGTGATGCGCTCCCATTTCCACTCCGGTATCACCAATATTTGAGTCAAACCACCAGGTTTATGATGTTCATACTCCACCTGTTAACAATTCAAATACCAAGATACATGTCTAACAATGTCTTTCTTCATCTTACGCCTCCAATAGTGCTCCTTCAAGTCACAGCACATCTTCGTGAAACCTCAGTGAATAGAATACCGTGAACTATGAGCCTCCTCAAGGATCAACTCTCTCAACGCATCAACATTTAGAACACAAATCCTCCCCCGAAGCCACATAACACTATCATCCCCAATCACAACCTTCTTAGCACCACCCCGTTGCACCGTGTCTTTCAACACCAATATGTGAGGATCATCAAAATAGCGAGCCTTGAAATGCTCCAACAATGATGACTGTGCCACAACACAAGCAAGAACCCTACTAGGCTCCAAAATATCCAACCTCACGAATCGGTTGGCCAAATCCTGAAACATCCATGGCTAATGGCCTCTCCACTACGGATAAAAATGCCAACTGCTCATGCTCTCCGCCTCCCTGATCAAGGCATCAGTCACCACATTGACCTTTCTCGGATGATATAATATGTTAATATTATAGTCTTTCAATAACTCTAACCATCTCCGCTGCCCCAAATTAAGATCCTTCTACTTGAACAGATGTTGGAGACTTTGATGGTCAATGTGGACCATGCATGGAACTCCATATAGATAGTGCCTCCAAATCTTATGCGCGTGAACAATGGCTGATAACTCCAAGTCATGAAAATGATAATTCTTCTCATTGAGACATATATGCATTCACCCTATATCCTGCATTAATAACGCCTAGTCCAATACGTGATGCATCATAATACACAGTGTAAGATCCCGAACCTGTGGGCAACACCAATACTGGGGCTGTAGTCAAGGCAGTCTTGAGCTTCTGAAAGCTCTCCTCACACTCGTCGGACTACCTAAAAAGAGCACCCTTATGAGTCAACTTGGTCAATAAGGATGAGATAGATGAAAACCACTCCATGAACCGGTGATAGTAGCCTACCAAATCCAAGAAGCTCCGGATCTCTATAGCTGAAGCAGGTATAGGCTAGTTCTGAACTGCCTCTTTCTTCTTAGATACCCTTTGATACCCTCAGAAGACACAACATGACCCAAAAAGGTAACTGAGTCTAACCAGAACTCACACTTCAACAACTTGGATTACAATTGATGATCCTTTAAGGTCTGAAGTACAATCCATAGGTGTTGCTCATGCTCCTCTCTACTCCAAAAGTAATCCAGAATATCATCAATGTAGACAATCACGAAGGAATCCAGATAAGGTTTGAACACTCGGTTCATCAAATCCAGGAAGGCTGCTGGAGCATTTGTCAAGCTAAATGACATTACAAAGAACTCATAATCACCATAATGAGTGTTAAAAGTTGTCGTAGGGACATCTGATGCCAAAATCTTCACCTGATGGTATCCACATCTCAAATCAATCTTAGATAATACCTTGGCACCCTGAAGCTGGTCAAATAAATCATCAATCCTTGGCAATGGATACTTGTTCTTGATAGTAAACTTGTTTACCTTTCGATAATCTATGCACATCCTCATAGATCCATCCTTTTCTTAACAAACCACACCAGCACACCTCAAGGTGAAACACTCGGTCTGATAAATCCTTTCTCAAGCATATCTTGTAACTGACCCTTCAATTCTCTTCAAATCAACTGGAGTCATACGGTACGGTAGAATGGAAATAGGTTGAGCGCCCGAAACCAAATTAATACAAAAGTCGATATCCCTATCGGGTGGCATACCAGACAAATATGTAGGAAACACCACATGAAACTCACTCACAATCTGTACCGAATCCATAGAAGTAACCTCCACACTAGAATAATATAGGCCAAATAAGCCAAACACCCCTTCTCGACCATACGCCGAGCCTTCAAATATGAAGCCACCGTGCTAGTGGAGTGACTGAGAGTCCCTCTCTACTCTAATCTGGGCAACCCTGACATGGCTAAAGTCATAGTCTAAGCATGACAATCCAAGATAGCGTGATACGGGGAAACCCATACATGCCAAGAATGACATTATTATCCACCATATTTAGCAATAGAAGATCAATTATAGTATAGAAACCATTAATAGTGACGACACTGGATGGTACACCTGATTAACTACTATGGAATCTCGAACTGGTGTAGACACAGAAATGGGAAAATCAAGAGAATCATGAGGCATACTAAAATGTGAAGCAAAATATTTAGATACGTAGGAATATGTAGAACCTAGTTCAAACAACACGGAAGCATCTCTATGACAAACTGAGATAATACCTGTAATAACTATATCATACGACTCCGTCTTAAGTCTAGCTGGAAATGCATGACAACGGGGCTGAGTCCCACCAACCTGTCCTCCACCTCTGGGATGACCTCTCACTGAATGACCTTCACCTCTAACTAACTGTCCTCCACCCCGAATTACATGACCCCGCCTCTAGCTGGCTGTGTGGGTGGTGATGCCACCAATGCTGGAACCATGGCATGATTACCTTGATGTTGCATACTACTCTGTGACCTGGGGCAAAACTTCGCGATATGCCTCAGATCCCCATATACATAACAAGCCCTCGACGGACGTGGCTGGTGAACCTGGTGTTGTCCCTATTAACCTGAATAACCACCCTAGTGACTCTGTATCGGATGTTCACTTAATAGAGCTGGAGGTACACTATATTCTAATTGCTCGGGACAATATCTATAAGAACTATGTCTGAAGTACCATAGGTGACCTATAGAGCTGACAGAACCGACCTGATGGGATAGACTTTACCAAAGGAACCCCTGCCTCCAGATAAGGCACCATTGAATCATCCAAAGTGATTGGGCCTCTTGTCATAGGTCGCCTCTGTTTCCTGGCCTCTGATACGAGTCCTAGCGATTTCCACTACCTGAGTAAATGAAATCTCATCCTCGGTATTTCTAGCCATCTGAAGTCTTATGCCATATGTAAGACCCTCAATGAACCTCCGCACCTTCTCCCTCTTAGTAGGGATCCAGATAGTTGCATGGCGTGACAAATCCAAAAATCTAGTCCTATACTGAGTAATGGTCAAGCTACCCTGCTAAAGGCACTCGAACTGACTGTGCAACTCCTCTCTCTAAGTGAAAGGAACAAACTTCTCCAAGAACAACTGTGAAAACTGACCCCACATAAGAGGAGGTGACCCCACTGACTTTCCCTGCTCATATACCCGCCACCATATCTTGGTATAACCATGCATTTGAAATATGGTGAAATCAACTCCGTTGGATTCCACTAGCCCCATGTTGTGCAAAATCTCATGACAACTGTCTTAGAAGTTCTGGGGGGCCTCAGAATGTGTACCACCAATGTGAGGGGGATACACCTTGGTGAACTTGTCCAACCTCTTCAGCTCATCAACTGACATCACAGGTTTGTTCCCAAGCTGTACAGTAACTATAGGTCTAACCACACCAACTGGTAGCAGTATTGGGGTATGATAGCGGGAGTCCGAACTGCTCTCTACTCTGGGGTATGAGTAGCGGGAGTCCGAACTGCTCTCCCAACCTGAGAAACGTATGGTGCCATAGGAAACACACCAGCCTGATCCATATTTGTCGCGCCCCATTTTCTCGCAAAGGCGAGTTTCGACATGTCACAACTCTTTTAAATGGGTATCAAAAGAGAAAAGTTGTCACCTAATGATTTTAAGGTGCGTTATGGTACCTATTTGCAAATAACTCTATTTAATTAGTCTACGCCACCAAAGATCGGGTAAGGGCTCAAATTACCTCAAAGAGAAGGCGTTAGACATTCTTCGAGGTCCACAATTGTGGGTCCTGGCAGAATTTTACGCATGTGGGATTATTGAACTATCCTATGTGATCATATAAGTTAATGAAAGATAGGGAGTCTAAATTTACAAGACAGAGAAAGTGCACGTAAAAGAAGAAAGCAACAAATACAATCTTACAAGATTATAAGATATGGCCTATTTTAATCTAAGTTCAAACAAGCGTACAAACAATGACTATGGGGGGGTCCTAAGTATTTTAGCCTAAAGGATCACCCCGTACAACATAAATAATACTTTGCAACTCCCATAGAAGTAAGTTTTGCTCATATTATTCAGCGGGCACAAACTATGATCTCCTGTTACCTACTATCTTAAGGTTGTTTACCTAAAGGCATTCTAGTTTAATTCTAAACCGCGTCCTATGCGTGCTTTACCCGTCCCATGCCTATGGTACATGAGGCTTTAGACCTTCTACTTTTGTAGTTCTAGACCTTACCCAGGATGCTCAAAAATGTTAAAACTAAGTGCGCATTCAAAACAATTAGGATTGCACGTAGTTAACAGTTAAGGGCTTAAATTGGCCTCCTCACATAGACACAAATGCACGTAAATAGTTATAGGTTCATGCTAACGGTGTTCCAAATTATTAAGTGAGCGGTGGTAGGGAGGCATATTTGAAATTGGAGCAGTATTGAATGGCGCAAGACGTATAGGCATGATTTCTATGTGGTTGATCGATTCAAGAGTTGACATAAGATCCTACAAATTGCTGATTTTAACAGATGGTTTATTAAAACCCTATAGGCATGATATCTAGGTGACTTATGATTGGACCGTGGGATCATTGAAAGCGCGTAAATGAATAGCGAAATCCTAGAGGCATGGTATCTAGATAATAGTATCCAAGTAGCAAAGTAATTGGGAATGGACACTTGTTTCATTTAAGTCCTATAGGCATATTATCTAGGTAGCAGTATGATGAGGACAATAGTAGAAACAATCTCAATTAGCCACATTGGAGTCCTATTGGCATGATACCTAGGTGTGACAATGAGCAATCAACAAGTCTTGTTTTAATCCCTATAGGCATGCTTTTTAACGTTGCGAGTTATTAGATTTATGTCATGCTTTCAAGGTAAACAAATAAGCAAATCAACATATAACACAAATAATAAATAAATTAAAGTCCTATAGGCATGTTTTCTACCCTTTCATACAAGAGAATAGAATATACCCGTTCCCTATTTTACTAACTCCCCAACTGTTTGTTTATAAACTATTACAGACCCAAAATAATGAATGCAAGTGCAAATATTACAAACTAAAAGATTGCATGCCCAATAAAAAGAGTAGGCCTAAAGGAAAGTAATCCAATACTGCCTGGGCCTTAAACATGCTCACTTTTCACATGAATAGCAGAACCAGATCCCAAACACACCTCAAACATGAGAGTGTATCAATTGCACAGCTCAGGAGCCACACATGCACTCATACCATGCCCAGATGAAGGACCCACTTATCCAACAACTGTAGATTAACCACTTAACCACATAAGGTAATGAACCACACATGGTAAACAATAAAACAACTTTGAAGCAATATCCTATACTGACAGGATCATATGACATATTGGCAAGATTCACATAAAGCACATTGGCACTTTGCATTCTAGAAGCTAGAGTGACAATATTGGTTGAACAAAGGTTCAAAGATACAGACTAGGAGAACCAATAGAGCTTAGCAAGTTTGACACAGAAAACTAACAACATGAGTTCACGATTGAGCAATTATTCAACAAGGGAGAAAGTGTAGCATGCTGAACATATACTCAACATTAGGAGAGTTGAGGAGGCATGTCACTTGACTTAACAGGGTGAATACACACACACATGCTAAGTTTCCAGAATAACAAGCTTTTAGAGTAAAACATGATCCACAATTAGTCAAAAGGGACTTTAGACCTAGGCACCTTAATCATGGAAGTCTGATAGAGGTATAGTCAGAGGAATAGCAATTTCACATGAAGATTTATAACATGAGAGCCTAACATGATCACTAGCAGTACAATAATAGACTAGCGGCATGATCTACAATAGACTACAAACAGCCTATCATGTTGAGTAAAAAGTTAGAATCCAAAAGAACTCATGAAAACATATCAACTTAAGGGGAATAGGACATGCAAGCATCATAAATCATGCTAGTTACCCATACATAAGAGAAGAAGCTAACACTAAAATTTACCTTAGAAGTTTTAGGCAATGCTAAAGACATAGGATTAACAAATATCAAAGCCACAAATAGTAGAGAAACATGCTTAAGACATTATTGTAACATGGGATTCACATGATCATGGTCAATTTGTGGAGAAGCAGTAGATGTCACTAAAAGGCTCGACATTCATTCAGGTAAGTTCTGGGCAGGAAGTAATCTCCTAAGAGCTTCAATAAAGGAGTCCCAAATAGGGCAGGAAAGGGAACTCATAATAACAGTAGGTGATCAGAATAGCAGAGCAGGTTAAAAGTAATCAGGAACCATCCAAGTTGCACACATAAAACATGCATGCATCGAAGCTTAGAATTCATGCAGGTTTAAATACTAGAAAAGCACAGAGGTACAAAATAATTCTATGGCAAACATGAATGTGAACAGAGGCAAAAAATAGAATATTGATTAATAAAGCCTAAGTGACATGAACGTATAAAGCATGAACACAAGCAGAAAAGAAGGGAACTGCTAGAGTCTCAGTACTCACCAGTTTGCAGAATTAACGAGCTAATAAGGTAGAAATTAAGTGTCAGCAGCTTGCTTATCAATAACAAGGAGAAAACAGCAGCAAACACCAAAGTTCTCACTGTGTCAGAGTTCTCAAGAGTCTTAGATGAAACCCAGGCAATGCTCACACTAAGAGAGGTCAAGTAGTCAGATTTTAGTGGCCTTGGCTTTCAGTCGACCAAAAGTATAATTTTAGAATAGTGTAGAATGAGTGAGAGTGAGAGAATAACAGTAGTTTGCTTGTCCTCCTATGGGGATTTGGAGGAAGGGTTTATATAGTAGTAAAATTAAACGAACAAGCAAGGAAAAATAGTGAATCAAACATAATAAAAGGAAAGAATAGCATGCAAAATCAATTTTGAATCAGATCAAGAGAGAAACCAGGCAAACCCTAGTGTGACAGGTATCAAAAATTGACCAAAGATCGTGGTGAATCGGACCCATATAACCTTGCTATGAATGTATACATATGAAATACTATTTAGATCTTTAAGATTGAGGATTATTGCACTTGATTCAAGGCCTGATACTTGCCAAAAATAGGCAAGTACTAGGTGACACCATAATCGTATAAGTGACAAAGAGATAGAGCATATATGGAAAGGAAATCAAGGAGGGATTCCGTATAAAGGTTGGAGTTGGAGAAGAGAAGGGAGACAACTGCTAGGGTTCTATGAAGAGAGGAGGGAAATCGAGAGAATGCAGAGGCCGCCGGTTGGGGGAAATAGGGATTTGGGTTAGGGGTTTTGGTAAAATAAAAGGGGGTTTGGATTATGAGCCGTTGATCTTTGAGATTAACGGCTAGGATTAGAGATGGAAATAGGTCGGGTATGGGCATTTGGTTTGGACCTAAGGCATTGGGTTTGGGCTGATGATGGATCAAGGCGGATGGGCTTACTTGTTTGGACCTGAATTGGTCCGAAAACTATCCCTATGTTGGGCTATAATTAAAATGCACAAAATTTATAAAAATAAATTATAAAAACATCTATTAAATAAACAAAAATATTACTTAAGATATTAAAATACTTAGAAAAAATACCTAACAGTTAAAATATAAAGATTCTATTTTGCCATAAATAATATTATAAAAATATAATTATTATGAGAATATAGGCTATTATTGCAAAAACTATTGTAAAATAGTTGAAGGTGGCAAATTTAATTAGGTAAAAATGGAACAAAATATTATAAAATGCATGTGGGTACAAATAATGAATTTGGATGATTAAATCACCCTGAAATAATTTGAAGGTATAATTAATAAATATTTAAATAATTTAAATACAAGAAAATCAATTTTAAAACTTTAAAAATTATTAAAACAATACTTGTATAAACCCTTAAATTGGGTAATAGTGCAAAATGATATTTTGAAAGTATATGGAATTCTTTATAAAATATGAGGGCAAAATTTGATATCACCAGCTGCCTTTCATTACCCGTGATTGATGAAAGAGTTATTGGGTAAAGAAAAATGATGACCAATTTTGTCCGAATGAGCGAGGACGGGGTATATTTTGAAACAATGGGGGCCAAATCCTAGTTCCTAAATCGCCTACATATCCCTGGTGTTACGGGAATCGAGTCATGTGTAGTTCTGGATCCAACGGTGAATGGAGCCGATGGAGTTATTATAACAAGGGGCATACGCTTTGAAGAAGGGTCTTCTCTGGATAGGATAATGTCATAAGTAACGGATAATTTCAGGTGGAGTTATGAATGCAAATTTGAATGTTATGGATATACAAGACAAATGTTTGAGCGGTTCCGGGATAAAGAGAAATCAATTGCCGATCATCGGTTACGTTTGAGACAATCAAAGGATGTGAATATTATGAACGAAAACCGGAGCGAGAATTGCTCCCATTTGTAAAACGGTTACCTCTTGAGTTACCTACAAAACTTAAAACATGATGCATGCGAATATTGTAGTTATTGTGGAAATTTAAACACGATGAAATTTACCTTTGGACCATGAGAGTTGTCTTTCGGATGATAAGGATGATGTCCTTACACCATGACGTCCTGGGCCATGAAGCGTATTATAAGAAATTCGCAGGCCATGAAATGGTGTCCTCGGGCCATGAGGATGGTGCCTCTGGACTATGATGCATTTGAATAATGATATGCAGTTTTGCGAGATCCTTAGGCCATGGCATGATGTCTTCGGCTATAAGGATAATGCCTTCAGACTATGACACCCTCGGACAACGGGGTGATGTTTCGGCCCATGAAATGCACGGATGAATTGATATTGATTGCTTGATAGAGAGGACAGGTGATGCTTAGTCATATGTGGGAATGAGACAAGGCAGCGCTTAGCCTCGCATGAGGAGAGGGCAGTGCTTAGACATATGCAGGGAAAAGCAGTGCTTAGCCTTATATAATAATGGAGGCAGCACTTAGCCTCATGCAATGTAATGGAGACAATGCTTAGTATCATGCATTATAATGAGGGTAGTGCTTAGCCTTATGTAAAGAAAGATATCGTTTTGCCTTATGCAATATAATGAGGGCAGTGCTTAGCCCTATACAGGGAAAGGTAGTGCTTAGATTTATGCAATAACAGAGGCAACATTTAGCCTCATACAATGTAATAGAGACATTGCTTAGTCTCTATGCAATGAAAGGCAGTGTTTAGCATTATGCAATGATGGAGGCAGTGCTTAGCCTCATGCAATGTAATGGAGAAAATGCTTAGTCTCTATGCAAAGAAAGGCAGCATTTAGCCTTATGCAATGTAATGAGGGCAGTGCATAGCCCTATGCAGGGAAAGGCAGTGCTTAGCCTTATGCAATAATGGAGGCAACGCTTAGCCTCATGCAATGTAATAGAGACAATGGTTAGTCTGTATGCAAATAAAGGCAACATTTAGCCTTATGCAATGTAATTAGGGCAGTGCTTAGCCTTATATAGGGAAAGACAGTGCTTAGCCTTATGCAATAATGGAGGCAACGCTTAGTCTCATGGAATGTAATGGAGATAGTGCTTAGTCTCAATGCCAAGAAAGGCAATGTTTATCCTTATGCAATAATGGAAGAAATGCTTAGCCTCATGCAATTTAATGGAGACAATGCTTAGTCTCTATGCAAAGAAAGGCAATGTTTACCTTATGAAATGTAATGAGGGCAGTGCTTAGCTTTATGTAATGAAAGCGATGATTGAATCTGAGGGAGGAAAATGATTCTTAGGTCGACACATTTAGGCTTTGCAGACTCCATCTGCGTGGAGATAGTGGTCCTATTATATAGGCTTTGCAAGTATGCTTATTGACACTATGACTGCGTCCAAAGAAAAATTGTAAGTTTGGGGTAAGGTCGGTTTGTGCTTTCGATTCCTCATTTCACCTTTGCTCCTGTCTTGACACCTTGTTCGAGTCACCCTGGGAAACTTCTGGCTATTACAGAAATGTGATTTTCAAAAATATGCATTTGAGGTAAATTATTTGTAAATAATGCAATTTTTAAAAATATAATGCACAAAAGTAAATAATTTGGTTGAATCATTGGCCGTGACATGCTTTGAGACGTTGCGACGTTCTTAACTCAAAAATTTTGAGACGTTGCCCCTCAATATTCTACCCCAATTTAATGTATGCTTCCGACGATACTTTCCTTGGCGATACTTGACGTAATAAGATTGACGAAAACTCAAGATCCTACCTCGGTTTCTGGCTGTAGAGGGGAATGAAGATTTTATTATAATTTGACCGAGCACTCAGGGCTGCCTACGTATCCCTCTTAAATGGTAGTTAGGTCAAGCATAGTTCAGGTTACATCTGAAAAAAGTGCAAATACAATCTCAAATGTAATATCTCTTGACAACGTCCGAATTGATAGGTTTCAGCCATATCTCCCCATCCATTTATGCAAGTATAAGTGCTCCTCCTGTCAGTACTCAGTGAACTATGTAAGGAACTTGCTAGTTAGGTAAGAATTTTCCTTTTGCTTCGTCCTGATATGGAAAGATCCGTTTCAACACCAATTGCCCCGGTATGAATTGCCTCGATATGATCTTCTTGTTGAAATCTCCTTCTATTCTTTTCTGGTAGAGTTGACTGTGACACACTGCGTTCATCCTTTTAGCATCAATGAGGGCCTATTGTTCATACTAGCTTTGTATTCATTCCGCATCGTTGAGCTCGACTTCCTGTATGATTCTTAAGGAAGGAATTTCAACCTCGACGGGTATGACGACTTCAGTACCGTAGACCAGTAAATAGGGAATTTCCCCAAATGATATGGAGATCGTGGTGAGATACCCAAGCAAAGCAAAAGGTAGCTTCTCATGCCACTGCTTCTAATTGTCCACCATCTTCCTTAATATCTTATTGATATTCTTGTTGGCAGCTTCTATGACTCCATTCATTTGTGGCCTATATGTCGTAGAGTTCTGTTGCTTGATTTTGAATGTTTCACACATGACTTTCATCAGATCACTGTTGAAATTGGCAGCATTGTCGGTAATGATTGATTCGGATACTCTGAATCGATAAACAATACGATCCCGAACATAGTCTGCTACGACCTTCTTAGTCATAGCTTTATAGGAAGCGGTTTTGACCCATTTGTGAAGTAATATATGGCCACCAAAATGAATCTGTGTTCGTTGGAAGTGGCAGGTTCAATCGGTCTAATGACATCCATGCCCCAGGCGGAGAAAGGCCAGGGTGAACTTGTTAGATTATGTTCATTGGGTAGTACCAGTATCATATCAGCATGCACCTGACATTGGTGACACTTATGTACATATTTGATACAGTCAGTCTCGGTAGTCATCTAGAAATATCCTTCCCTTAATATCTTCTTGGCTTGAACAAACCCATTCATATGAGGTCCACAGGTTCCAACATGTATCTCTTCGAGCAACCTAGATGCCTTCTTGGCATTGACATACCGTAGCAAACCCAAGTCGGGAGTCCTTCTATACTGAATTCCTCCGCTTTGAAAGAAGTGGTTAGAAAACCATGGATTTTCATCGAACTCTTCTTCAACATGAGCACAATAGGTTGGCTGTTTATGGATTTCTATTGGGATGGGATCAATATAGTTCTTTTCTGGATGTCGTATCATGGGAGACAATGTAGCCAGCGCATCTGCGAACTCGTTCTGAATATTCGGAACATGTTTGAACTCTATCTTTGTGAACCTCATGATCAAGTCTTGAACACAATGTAGGTATGGCAATATCTTGGTGTTCTTTGTGGCCCATTCTCCGAGTAACTGATGTATTAGCAAATCTGAATCTCCGATTACCAGCACTTCTTTAATATTCATGCCGATGGCCAATCTGAGTCCTAAGATGCAAGCCTCATATTCTGCCATATTATTGGTGCACATGAACCTGGTCTTGGCGGATAATAGATAAGGTTGACCGATTTCTGATACCAAAACAGCTCCGATGCCCACTCCTTTGAAGTTTGCGGCTCCATCGAAAAATATCCTCCAACCTTCATATGCTTCAGCAATGTCTTCCCCTATAAATGACACTTCCTCGTCGGGAAAATATGTCTTCAATAATTTGTATTCTCCGTCCACGGGGTTCTCTGCCAAGTGATCAACTGATGCTTGCCCCTTGGCTGCTTTCTGAATCACATAGATGATGTCGAACTCACTTAGTAGTATTTGCCATTTTGCTAGCTTACCCGTAGGCATGGGCTTTTGAAAGATGTATTTTAGCGGATCCCTCCTTGATATGAGGTATGTGGTTTTTGCGGAGAAGTAATGTCTTAATTTTTGGGATATCCATGTTAAGGCATAACAGGTACGTTCCAACAAAGAGTACCAAGCTTCGTAAGGTGTGAACTTCTTACTCAGATAGTATATTGCTTGCTCCTTTCTTCTGGTCTCATCATGTTGCCCCAAGACACAATCAAAGGCTCCATCCAATATGGATATGTACAGCAGTAAAGGTCTCTCGGGCTTCGGTGGGACCAACACGGGCCGCTTGGACAGGTACTCCTTGATTTTATCTAAAGCCTTTCGACACTCTTCAGTCCAACTCGTCGCAACATCTTTCCTCAACATTTTCAATATTGGCTCACATATTACCGTTTATTGTGCTATAAAGCGGCTGATATAATTGAGGCGGCCCAGAAAACACATTACATCCTTCTTGCTCTTTGGCGGTGGCAGGTCCTGAATAACTTTGATCTTTGACGGGTCCAACTCAATACTGCGATGACTGAAGATGAAACCCAACAACTTTTCAGCAGGGACTCTGAAAGCACATTTTGTCAGATTCAACTTTAGGCTGTACTTTCATAGTCAGTCGAAAAACTTTCTCAGGTCTGCTATGTGATCCGAACTCCTCTTAGACTTGATGATGATGTCATCCATTTACACCTCTATTTCCTTGTGTATTATATCATGAGAGAGAGTAGTCATGGCCCTCATGTAAGTTTCTTCGGCATTCTTCAAACCAAACAACATCATCTTGTAGTAGTATATTTCCTATGGTGTGATGAAGTCTGTCTTTTCTGCATCTTCTTCATCCATCCAGATTTGATGGTATCCTGCGAAGCAATCCACGAAGGATTGGAGTTCATGCTTGGCGCAGTTATTGATCGATATGTGTATGTTGGATAGCGGGAAATCATCCTTAGGACTCGCTCGGTTCAGATCTCGGTAGTCGACATATACTCTAACTTTCCCATCCTTTTTTGGTACCGGCACAATGTTGGCTAGCCAGGTTGGGTACTCAACCACCCGAAGGATCTTAGCTTTGATTTTCTTGGTAACCTCCTCTTTTATCTTCAAACTCATGTCTGGCTTGAATTTTCTGAGCTTCTGCTTTGCCGGCGGACACATAGGGTTGGTAGGTAGCTTGTGAGGCACTATGGATGTGCTCAATCCTGTCATGTCGTCATAGGACCATGTATAAATATCCTCATATTCCCTTAGAAATTTGATGTACTCTTCCTTCTCTGATGGTGACAGATGAATGCTAATGCGAGTTTCTTTGACTGTTTTAGAATCCCCTAAGTTAACTGCCTCAGTTTCCTCCATATTGGACTTTGGTTTGTTCTCAAAATCCTCTACTTCTTTGACAATTTCCGTAGGTATTATATCATTTTTCCAATCTTCTGAGTTACTCTCCTCATGTTGCATTGTCTCATTATATGTCACAATCGTAGATTCAACAGGATAGGTAATAATTATGTTGAAAAGAATGTAGAAAGATAATAATATAAATAAACGAAAGCAATGGTGCGTTATTTAAAACTTAAAAATTGTTAAACAAGTACGACTCTATGTTTGGAGTAACTATTTCAAAACAAAACACTAAAATGACTTAAAATTCCATAAACACTTTAAAAACAATATTATGCTAGTTCTGCCAAGGCAACCCAGGTGCTTGGCAAGCCCGTGATGGTACAACAGTCCAGTTCCTAAGAACAACTCCATCTCCTACAGTCTGAATGGTAAGGTCTTCCTCCTCCTCCATGATTGAACTGCAGTCCATATCTTCCTCGTCGAGAAATAGATTCCTTGTTCCGACCAAAACCTCATTTTCCTCGGATCCCCAAATCATATCAGTCTGGTGGAATGTCTGATGCAATGGTGGCATGAGTCTCTCCACGGTGGTATGAAATCATTATATTCTTGCACGGTGTGTTCATATCCGAGACAAAAGGTTGTGCCATGATATTGTGGTCGTATTGGTTTTGTGATCCCTTGAAGCTTAGGATCAAGACCCTTGCCTGATTTATATCCTAATCACAACATCATGCCCAGTACCTTGTTTCTCCACCATCACCCTTTCTCGACTGCGTTTATTCGATCAATGTTGTGGAATATCTCTCCTCCCCACTTCCTTCTATTCTTGATAGTTGGCACGATCTGGTTGGTGTAGATAGGATTATTTCCATCTCCGTGGATAATCACCTCTTGATTGTTCCACTAGAACTTCATGTCCTGGTGTAGAGTAGAAGCAACTTCCCTAGATGCGTGTATCCATGGCCGTCCCAACAACATGTTATATGTAGCGGATATGTCCATCACCTGGAATTCGACATCAAACTAGGTTGGGCCCATCTTCAGACTCAGGTTAATCTCTCCGATAGTGGCTTTTTGAGACCCATAAAATGTTTTCACGTTCATGCTTCCCATCTATATCTCATGCATACCTATACCCAATCTTTTCAGAGTGGCTAGCAGGTTTATGTTCAGACTTGAACCCATATCGATCAAAACCCTGGCAATGAACTTATCTTCATATTGCACAGTGATGTGCAGTGCTTTATTATGACTGAATACTTCTGGTGGCAACTCATCTTCATGAAAAGTGATCTTGTGACACACCAATACCCGTCCTACCATGTTTTCCATCTCTCCACTAGTGATATTGGTAGGTACATAAGCTTCACTTAACACCTTCATCAAGGCATTCTTGTGTGCATCTGAATTTTGCAATAATGACAAGATGGATATTTGGGCGGGAATCTTGTTTAGGTGATCAACAATAAAGTACTCCCTTGCCTGTACCTTCCTCCAAATATCATCAGTACATGTCTCCAAAATAGGTGGTTTCGGTGCGGTCTCTTTACTCGTTCCTCCAAGATTTTCTGGCGTATAAACCCTGCTGGTTCTGGTCATTCCCTGTGCAGCACCCGTATCTTCCATTTTGGCTTTTCCTTTTCTCCTTGCCTCCGCTACATAGTCCCATGGAACGACATCAGACTTGTAGGATGGGGATGAAGGTACCATCACAGTGAAAGGTGTATCTACCTCAACCTCGAACGATGCCTTGGTTTGCACCATAATTGGCGAGAGGGTGATAGGAGATATTTTGGGAGCGTCTACCTCTCGGATAAGCCCGATGGATCCTTCATGGTCCCATTCTTTATCAGTTTCTATCATATTCACTCCCTCACCCTGTGATCGGGAAGAGGGTTATTACGAACATTCGACGTAGACTCCTTTGCTTTTATAACCTTGTTGTCAATCAATGTCTGGATTTTATCCTTCAACATGTGGCATTCCTCGATAATATGTCCCTTCATGCCTGAATGGTAGGCACACGTCTTGTTGGGGTTGACCCATTGAGAAAGATTTTCAATAGTAACTGTAGGAATGGGAGTGACATAACCAGCGGCCTTCAATCTCTCATATAGTTGGGCTATGAGTTCGGCGATAGGGGTGTATTGTATAGGAGTTCTACGGTCGAAGTTTGGTCGTGGTTTTGGGTAGTTTTGATGGGCGGGAGGAGATGAATGGTAATATCCAGGCTTGGTATTATAGTTATGGTAGGTGGTGGAAGGGTAATGGTATTTTGGAGGTGAGGGTTGATATGTTGGTGGAGGTGTCTAATAGGTAAGGGGGACTTAGGGCCTTGGGCTACCATCACGACACCCACTTCCTTCTACTTTGAAATGCCTCCAGACTTTAAGGATTTATTGGTGGCTTGCAGCGCCTCAAAATTAGTCACCATAACGCTCTTGATTCCCTTTTCTATTCTTTCCCCCAACTTGATGATGTCGAAGAACTTGTATTCTCTATAATCATCAATCTCTCGTAGTATTGTGGATTTTGAGCTCTGATAAAGAATTTGTTCATTTGTTCCTCTTCTATCGGTGGAATTACCTTGGCGGCCTCCGATCTCTAGTGAGTAGCATACTCACAGAAAGACTTTGTTGGCTTCTTTTGAGGTTCTGGATATAAAAAACGCCTAGCGTGTTTTCTGTGTTGAACCTGAATCTATCCATGAAGTCAGAAGCCATACTTACCTAGTTAGCCCACTTCTTTGGGTTTTGACTAATGTAACAGGATAAAGCATCTCCAGTGAGACTTTGCATGAACAACTTCATGCAAATTTTTTGTTCTTGCCCACTCCGATGAGCTTATCACAGTAGGTCCTTAGATGCACCTTAAGATCACCGGTTCCATCGAACATCACAAACTTAGGAGGTTTGTAACCCTCCGGTAGTTTCACGTCTAGATGGATACATAGATCTTCACTATTCAAACCTTCAACATATTTTCCACCTTCCAAACTCTGGACTTTTCCTATCAACTTTTAAAATTCTTCAGCCATATTCTGGAGGAGCAGGTCCTTCTCAGTCGGTTCGAGTATGTATAGTGTTTGCATTGGGGTATGTGGCAAGGTCTCCATGTATATCGGATTGCCTTGGTTTGTTCTTGGAACTTGAGTATATGGGTGATCATTGATTGAGGTCTGAGGTGGATCGGGGTAGGTTGTGGCACGTTCTGAGGGGTATGATAGGTAGTTATTTGTGGATAATGGGTTATGTGATGGTGTTGTTGTTGAGGGTTTTGTAACTGTGGAGGGTTAAGGTTTTGAGGGGGTGCGGGGTTGGGATATTGGTGCATTGCGGGAGGATTTTGTGGAGCTAAGGGTGGTGGATTTTGGGTTTGTGTGTTTTGGGGTGGTGTTTGATTCTAGGTGTTGTTACTCTGATGGTTGATTTCGGGGACATTCAGAGTAAGGGAGAGGTCTGTGAGATTTTGGACCTGCTCAAGCTCACCTTGTTTCTCCAAGATTTTCTGCTCCACCCGTAGAACCAACTTATTTTGTCCTGGCGTACTTCTTCCGTCTGAAGTTTTGACATTTTCTGCTATGGTAGCGTTGTCTTTTCGATTACCACTCAAATCGTTCATCTTCCCTTTGCCTTTGCCTTTGGGGTCTCTAGGTGGAGGGGTATGTGGAGGATCTCTGGATCTGTTGTGGTATGATGACGATGCCATATTACACGAACCAATCTTTGGGAATGAGAATAACCAAAAGAAAGAAAAACAAAAGGTAACCAAGTCAATAAGACGAAATGAAAGAGTGTTTGCAATATTTAAGCTAGTAACACATAAGGTTATGCATTAGTCCGCGTCTTAATTTGGGGACCTCATTGTGCCTAAGGTAGGCCTATGCGACACATAAATTTGAAAAATATTTATGCCAACGTTGCCTCATTCCATTAATGCGAAAATAAATTAAACCAATCTTCACTAAATCGAAATAATAATATGAAGCCAATAATGGCATGGAGCCTTATTACATTGAAATCTAACGAAATCTAATCTAGAAAGCAATAAAGAACGTTGTCTCCTAATCTATTTGGTCCCAGAAGGACCTTCTCCATACTTTGCCTTTTTGACTCCATCAATCACACTTCCCATGTCACACATATCGAGCAGCAAGTAAGCCATTGCCAGCTTCCCTCCTTCATCGTAGCCCATACCTTGACAATCCCAAAGCCTCTTTCTCATCTCCCCTCAAGCTCCATCAATCCTTGCTCTATGTTTTCCAACATTTTTATCGACTTTTTCGCAATCTCCTTCCATTCTTTGATCGCCTCAATATCCACCTTATGTTGTTCTAAATGCTTGGCTTCAGATTTGAACACTCTTTTGCGTAGCCTCTTGTACTTTACCTGAGCCTTAGCCACCTCATCTATGATTTTGTCTTTCAGATTGACTCCCGATTTGATGTCCCCGGTTATGTCGTCCTCTAACCATGAGAGGTAGTAATACATATGACCGACGCGGTACCTGTCTGGTTCAATAGTCTCCCCATTTACAATGATTTTTTGGTTCCACATGTGTTGGGCCTCGAATTTGAATTGAATAACATCTCCTTTGAAGTCTGCTTTATACTGAATCATATTGGAAACCTGAGGTATGGCCTTCTTCTCCCAGCTTGCCTCATTACCCTTATAGGAGCATAAGGGTAAATGCCTCGCAACCCAATTATCACCAAATGAGTGGTCCCTTTGGACCTGATGATGAACTCTCTACTAGGAGGCCACTCGAACATCCAATGCACTTGTTCGTCAATCATATTACTGAATAAACTTACCTAACCTTCAGCATTCCAAATCTTTGCAAACCTATCTAGAGCAAATGTCATCTTCTTTGGATGATGACTGGTGATGTAGTCATTCAGTGGTCTACGCAGGAGCTCCTGGCGGTAATTCCCCTCTGAAAATGCTCTAGCAGCCAAACCTGTAGTAGAAGATTGCAACCCTAGAAATGTCCAAACCCATGTTTGCATCAATCCAAGGCTCGATACATCTCAGCTAGTATCATAGTGATTATAGTGTATTTCTGCCCTTCGATACCTTTTATCACGGTCCTTGCGACTATGGCCAAGTGATTGAGTTTTCCCTCCTTGCATTGGTAAAATTAGCAAACCCAAGAAGCAGACTATGAAGACATACACTCGGTGGTGAACCCATCCCAAAGAGGTAATAACTAACTTCTCGTGATGCAAGCGGTATGACTTGCTATGCCTATACCGCTCATAGAGAAACACGAAAAGGATGTAGGATTTCGTCAAGCAAACCAACTCGTCATTTTTCTTGAACCCTAGAATTATTAGAAAATTATGTGGAGTGCGATTTTCTGGCACCAACAGACCTGGACTATCTCATGGCAGTTTGGCAAAACCCCCTATCTCTTCTAGAAGAGGAGTCATTTATGTATTGCCAAATTGGAAAACAACTCTCTTTTCATCCCAGAACATAGTGGCTACCTCAATTAATTCCCTGTTCGGTCGGATGTTCAACAAAGATGGCAAAGTACCCAATACCCTTCTTACGTGATCTCTATCACATGGTGCAAGGTCATTCCACAAATTAATCAGCAGAGGTGGGATATTCTGGACCATGCCAAACCTGGGAATTTCGTACTTTATTTTCTGCAAACAAATAAATGTTATCCCTTTCTCCCCTCTAGATTCGACTATTCACGCAATAAAGGTTAACATATTGGAAAGGGTTCTCCAAGTAATGCACATAACATGATTGTGTCCTTTGGGACTATGGAAATCCTTTGGATGAGGTCTATTTAAGCAGATTAATACGTCAATGGTGTTTCAATGCGTTCTAGGTTTAACATGATGCATGTACATTTTAAATCAGAGTGGAGTTTCTAAGGGGGTCTAGACTAATTCTCTCAGGTGGACGACTTGAGAGGGAAATGCACGGGCCCGTAGACTGCACCGCTGATCGACTAGTCTACTGCTAAGAAGCCTTTTTGATTTAAAGAGGTATTTTTTGGAAAACGTGGACACTCATCAAGCGCCACTATGTTGATAATATGCAGGAGTGGAATATGATGTTGAAAGCATGCTTTGTGTGAAAATAATAACATATTGCCAGATATTTTGCATGATGAAAGCATGTAAGGGTAGTAAATAATGTGATAAAGATAAACAAGATAAAAAGGGAAAACAAAGGAGAGAAGTTAGCATAATTTACAAAAACAATTCGAGAACATAGTTAAATGAAGCAAATAGAGGAGATAGGGACGGGAGGTCCAAGATGTAGCAATTTTAAGTAAATAAGGGGACGGGGATAGGGAAGTACATGAAATAAGTCAAACAAACAATTCAATAATCCACACAAGCAAAATTCATTATGGTAAGAGACTAAATATATCCCCAGCAAAATCGCCATGCTGTCGTACTCCGTTTTCTCACGAAAGCGAGTTTCAACACGTGACAACTCTTTTAAATGGGTATCAAAAGAGAAGAGTCACCACCTATTGATTTTAAGGTGAATTAGACCAACTATTTGCAAATAACTCTATTTAATTAGTCTATGCCATCAAATATCGGGTAAGGGCTCAAATTACCTTAAAGACAAGGGGTTAGACACTCTTCGAGATCCATAACTATGGGTCCCGACCAAATTTTGTGCTATGTTGGATTATTGAATTATCCTATGTGTCATATAAGTTAAATAAAGATAGGGAGTCTAAATTAACAAGACAAACAAAGTGCACATAATAGAATAAAGCAATTAATACAATCTTACACGATTACAAGATATGTCCTAGTTTAATCTAAGTTCAAACAAGCATACAAACAATAACTATGGGGGGGG
>AWOL01S0008712.1:9128-33438 GCA_000715115.1 Nicotiana otophora
CCACTTATGGCGGGATACCTGTCATATCCGCATGCGATCACGCAAAACAATCGACATTAAATTTAAGAAATTCAATAAACCAATACCTGAGTTCGGGGTGCAATACTATCCCCAAGTGGAACTTTCTCTCTAAGAACTTTTCAAACAATGTGATTTGTTCAAGTTCTTCAGATGTGGACTTTGTAGCATCCCTTTCTTCTGGTACTTGAAAATATCTTGGTACCTGATAAGATTCCGATGACTCCTCCCCTTGGTTGACTTCGCTCGGCTCGGGAGTAGGAGTCGGCTCCTATAATTGATATGCCACAAGCTCTTTCCCCTTGCTTCTGGAAACTAAGATTGCATTCATTTCTCTCATTGCTGGTTGGTAGCCTCTTATTTGTTTAATCCCTTCGAGAGTTGGGAATATTAGCAATTGATGATATGTTGATGGCACAACCTTTATCTCTTGCAACCACGGTCTACCCAGGATAATATTGTATCTCATATCGCCATCCACCACCTCGAAAAGGGTCGACTTCATCACCTCTTCGGCATTCGTGGGCAGCTGGATCTCTCATCGGGTTGTCACACTTGCTAGGTTGAACCCGACGAGGAGCTTTGTGGCTGTAATAATACTTCCGGTGAGCTTGGCTTGCTCCAACACCCTCCATTGTATGATGTTGTCCAAATTTCCTGGGTCCACCAAAACACGTTTAATTTTCAAATCTAATACATTTAAATAAATTACCAACACATCGTTGTGCGGTAGAAACAATCCATTTGCGTCTTCCTCCGTGAAAGTAATGTCGTCTTCAGCGACTTCCCGGAGTCTCTTGCTGTGGGTCACTGACACCTTTGTCTTTTTTGCCGCCAAGAATGTAACCCCGTTAATCTCGTCCCCCCCGAAAATCATTTTGATTATCAGGCGCGTTGGAGCTTCTCCTGCTTTTGAAGGCTCTACATTATCACGATTACAACCATAGTTGTTCTTAGCCCGGCCACTTAAACATTCCCTGAGATGGCCGTTTTTCAGTAATGTCGCCACCTCTTCATGCAGATGCTAGCAGTCCACAATCTGGTGACTGTTTGTCCCATGGTATTCGCACCACAAGTTAGGATCCCTTTGGCTGGGATCAGATCTCATTAGCTTAGGGAACGGTGCTTCTTTAATGTTTTTCATGGCCGACACCAGCTCCACTAGGCTGACGTTGAAGTTGTATTTGGGAAGCCTGGGGTAAGAAGAATCTCGAGTACCTGACATTTCCTTATCCTCTTACGACCTATTATTTCGGCAGCGATCAGTTCTCCTATTGGTAGAGAATCTATCCAGCGATCGAAAACCTCTGCCGCGTCATTCAGCCCGTTCATAAGACAAAAACCAACTCCTAGAAGATCGTCAATCTGTTTCGAAATCATCTTTCGATTTCTTCTTATTCTTCTCCAGGTCCCGACCCCTGACCCACACCAGGAAACTGAGTTGGCCGTCTTTAATTCTTATCTTTGATTTATACCGGTTGTGAACATTCGCCCAAGTTGTTTCCAGGAACTCAAGCAAACTTTCTTTCAATTTTTGGGAAGCGTCAGAGCTTCTCGGATTCAGACCTTTTGTGAATGCTTCAGCCGCCCATTCGTATGGTACGACCGGTAGCAACATCCTTTCCTTCTGGAATCTTGTTACAAACTCCCGGAGCAACTCGGACTCTCCTTGTGCAATCCTGAATATATCGACCTTTCGGGCCTATACCTTTCTGGTCCAGGCATGGGCTTTGAAAAAAGAGTCTGCGGGCATCTCAAAGGAGTCTATGGAATGCTCGGGAAAAAGCGAATACCACGTTAGGGCTCCCTTCATAAGAGTCTCCCCAAATTTCTTCAGCAAAACTAACTCAATCTCATGGGGAGCTAAATCATTCCCCTTTACCGTCATTGTATAGGTGGTGATATGCTCCTGAGGATCTGATGTCCCATCATACTTCAACACGTCTACATTTTAAATCGCTTCAGAATCAATTCTGGTGCCGCGTTTTGGTTTGTACGGCAATTGCATGTACTTCTTTAAGTTCGACCCTTTCAGCACTGTTGGTGCACTCGGAATTTGATCCATTCGGACATTTACTTCCCTCATAAACCGCATGAGTTTGATTTTAAAGGGAACACTCTTATTGTTGTGACTGGATCCGTTCCCCCTGGCCCTATCAGAGCTGACCTCGCCCCTGGGGAATTGTTGTTGACCCTTTGCATTGTTTGATTTGCGGGAACACCGGGAAGAACTGGACCTCATCCATTCGCGTTGTTGGAAGCGCCCGATAACGCTTGCTTCAGCTCCGTCATGACCTTATCCTGTCATGTGAGATGGCCTATTGTTGCTCTTGCAAGACCCTGACTACCTCGACGACGTGCTTTTATTCAGCATCATCAAGATTCGCCTCCCGAACATGTCGTGGATATCGGCCGCCGTGGATCGGCGTGGCCTCATTCCCCTTGT
This sequence comes from Nicotiana otophora, assembly GCA_000715115.1. Lineage (NCBI taxonomy): Eukaryota > Viridiplantae > Streptophyta > Magnoliopsida > Solanales > Solanaceae > Nicotiana > Nicotiana otophora. The sequence goes on from AWOL01S0008712.1 coordinate 11,593, forward strand.
TGCGGGTATCGCTGATAGAATCTTCGTGCTGAGGCTGATTTCTTTGAACCTCAATGTTGTGTGTATTGTTAACACCATTATCTAATATTTTTAATTATTTTTGCTAAGGACAAAGAATCAAACAAGTTAGTAATAGATGCATGAATCGATTCAATTACACAACTGTTTATGCCCACGGTGGCGCCAAATTATTTACCCGTAAAATAGTAAAGTTGAATTTATACTTGGTTTATAGACAAGTGAATTAATTTGATCCAAAAATAATAGATGAATTAGACAGAAATATAAGATTTAACCTTAAAATTGGAATAAACGATAGATATCTTAGTTCCGGGCGCAGAGCTACCGGGAGCAATAAGAACAGTGGAAATAAGCTACAAAGTAAAATGTTATTTGAGTTATTGATGAAGTATAGTATATGCTTGACAGAAAATTTGTCTCCTTACAATGATGATAAAGCTCAATATTTATAGTTACACCTAGGGAATAAGGTCCTCTTTAATGACAATTATGAGGGCCATTGAAGAATGTATAACTATTTACCCGTAAAATGGTACAGTTAAATTTATACGTGATTTCTAGACAAGTGAATTAATTTGATTCTGAAATAATATAATAATTAAAGAAATACACAATCCCTAGCCTTAGAATGTAAATGAAATAGCAACGATGATGCTTCCGTGAACACGGTTTCCGAACACACCAATGATGAGATCTAAAAGCAAGAAAGTAAAATTGTATAAACCTTTGTGTAGAATATAGTATATGTTCTTGGAAGAAAATTCGTCCCCCTTACAATGGTAACTGAGCTCACTATTTATAGCTAGGCCTAGGGGAAAAGGTCCTAGGATCATGACCTCCTTTAATGCCAATTATGGGGGTCATTGATGAAGATGTATAAATGCCAAATTCTCTGTAGCGGACTGTCGCTCTTAATGCTGTTGAATATTCCTTAGTAAATGTTACCGGGCGCAGAGCATTTAATACACTTTTATGAACGTTTTCCGTTCCGGTGACAAGCGCAGTGGATGCGTTCGGTCCTCAACCATCACATCTTGGATTCAATGTGTCCTCCTTTTAGCCAGCCACGTGTCATATCATATTTTACCCTATACAGATAGTCCCCCTGCTTTCCGGTGACATAACTTTGTATTACCGGAAAGTTGTGCTAATCCTCATATATGGGATATTAGTAGGTACCCTTCTTCCATTTGTCCTTCCAATATTCCTACTGTGAAGAAGGACTGTCATTGCAATGAATTGAAAATTATCACTCTTGATTTATCAAAGCTAGTGGCCCTTCCCAGGGAAGGTTTTACATACATTTTCACCTATTCCTTTACTTTGGGTGCGTTTTATTTGAGCGGAAAGCTTGATTCCGTGATTGCGGAGTTTTGCCTCCGCTACCAGGTATGTTTGGCACAGGTAAGTCCTTCGGTGTGGAGAATGATTGCCTGCCTCCGGCGCTTGTGCCAAAAAACTGGAGAGGATCTAACCTTAGCTCATATGATGAATTTCTATTCCCCAGAATCTTCTACGGGGGAATGATAAACCTTTGCAAGCGTGGACACCATGCTTTGTTGTCTAGCATGAATGATGACAATGACCGTGGGTAGATGGAACAGTTTGTTGCAGTGGCCACCAATGACATCATTCCGACAACGGCTTCATCCTTTCCGGTTGCTTGGAACTGCACTTGTAAGTTCTTTGTATAATATAACTCTTACTAGATATTCTTCTATGGCCGTATCATCTCTTCACCCTTTGCATATTTCAGGAATTCGATGGCTCCCACTGTGGTGAAAAGTTTGTACCAGTGGGTTTTGGACGTCACAATGCCCGAAACTCGTTCGTGGAAAGAACTAGCCCTTAAATACGAGTGGAAAGCCAAAAATCATGGTAACTCTAATTTACCTTGCTTCCATTTTTGCATATGAAGAACTTGGTTGAACCTTCTGACTTTGTCCATTTAATTAAGTCTATATGCGGGCTCTGTTGTTGTCCCCGATAAGGATGTTCTGGCTAATCATACTGATGCAGCGAGGCTGCTTCAGGAAGCACTTACTTAAACAGGTATTTCCGGTCCTGTTTCGGGTGAAAATATTTACGGAGTCCCCGACCGGAGGATAAATAAATAAAGAGAAGACATTCCTCCGCGGTCGGGAAAAGTAATAGAAGGGTAAATATTGCTGCCCCGAGTCATCTCCGGTGATGATGATGACTGGTCCTCCTTCTGGGTCGGTCATAGACACTGTGAGGATAGATGATAATGAAGAAGCTGGTGATGAGGGAGCGTCTTTACATAGAAGGCAATGATCCTCATCATCTCAACATGATGCTCGACCTGTTGAGATAATTGCACCAAATGAAGGCGACGTTTCAGCACTTTGGAGAGAATATGATTTAGTGGAATATGCCAACACCCATTTTCGGGCCCCAAATACTATAACTGGTGTTGCGGGGCCGAGTATCGAGTCCTTGCAGTCTTTTATTGGCGAACATTCAACAACCGGCACTGCATTTGATGTAGCTGCTTCTCATTCTTCAACTCCATCAGCTCCATATCCGATTTCACCAACACGAGCAATGGCTATGTCACTTCCATCTTCATCCACTCTTCCACCAACAATTACTGCATCACCTCCATCAGCCGCACCTGACTATGAAGAAGGTATTCCTCTTCCACAGTCCCAAGTTCATGGGAATTTGGGGGAAAATTATGCTGCCCCTTCTGAATATCCACAAAGGAGGAGGAACGTTACTCTTTCGGTCTCTACTGGGTGCAACTTGTTGTCCCGACCGATGGAGCTTGCTAATTATCTGAAGCCTTTGTCTTCAGAAAAGGACTAGGAAAAGATTCAGGCACTCTCAGAAGAGTGCTTGTTGAATAATACCATGCACAATGCCGCATCGGTACATTCTTTTCTTCATTCGTTACTTCTTCTACTTTAATATGAATGTATTCTAAGTCTTACTTCTTTTTGTTTTGTAGGCCAACTTTCTTGCTTCTGAGGGCCTTCAAAGGTTGATTCGTAAGAAGGAAGAACTTACTTATGAACGAAATCAGCTTTTGGCTTAACGGGACCAGAATGTTCTCTGCCTCTCGGAACTGGAAATCAGAGCTACTGAGGTTGCTGTTTTGGAGGCTCGTATGTAGCAAAGAGAGCAAGAAGTGGTAACCTTTAGCCAAGAAATTGGGCCGCTAAGGGTTAAATTTGATGAGGCCAAGGCCAAATGGGCAGATGTCCAGAACGTCGTTGTTGATGCAACCGACTGTGAGGCTACCTCCGCTGAAAGAGTGATTAACTTGGAGGCAGCCTTGAACTCCAAAAGTGAAGAGCTTGCTGCCGTGGAGGTAAAACATGCCCAGCTGGAAGAGAAGTACAAGAAAAATATTGAGCATAATAGGCTCTTTAGATCAACTTTCCGCGAGCTCGACATCGGCCTCAAATCTGATATATTCGCTTAGGAAAACCTTTTTGCCGAGGTTACTCAACTCAAAGAAGAACTTAAGCGCCGAACGGCTTTCCTCATTGTTGAAAAAACTAATTTTATGTATAGCATGAGGAGAAAAACCTTGAAAGAGGCCAAAGCTGGTATCATTGACGTTGATGCCGAAATTGCTGAGGCCTGAGAGCTTGCGTTGGCTGCAAAAAATAGACTCCCGGCGCAATTTGATGCTTCATTTTTGTCTGATTCCGGTTTCGAATTTTTGAAAACTGAAAAAGGATCGGAAGGCGATGAGGACGAAGACCAAACTAGGAAAAGCATTGAGCCATCTGCGGAAGCACGTACTCTTCCCGACAATGTGGATACTTCTCTTCCTCCTGGTCCCGGAGGCGCTGCAATCAAATAATATTTTGGCACGTTCTTGTGAATAAAGACATACATTTTGTTCAAATATCGTTTGAGTCTTACTTTCGTTTGAATATCCATGCAAGCTTTAAACTTTTGCATTTGCTCAAGGATTCCATGCATGTTGTTCAATTCGTGCTTTACTATGTGTAGTCTCGGATGCCTTTTCTTCGAAGCATTTTGGTTCAGAGTATTATTCCTTTTACGTGAGATTTTTTGTAACGACCCGACTTGTCGTTTTGAGAATTAACATTTCGTTCAGTGACTTAAGGTCCCCGAGCAACTTCATAATATTTATTATAACTTGTGTGTACGGTCGAGTTTCGTTTTGGAAGGTTCAGATTAAATTGGAAGAACAATCCTTTTTTCGAAGCTTAAATAAAAATAGTTGACCGGAGTTGGACTTTTGAGAAAACGACTCGGGAATGGGATTTTGATGAGCTTTGTATGGTGATTCGAACTTAGGCGTATGTCCGGACTTGGATTTGGAAGTCCGTAAGATAATTTAACGCATTTTTGGTGAAAGTTGGAAAATGAAAGATTTTTAAAAAGTTTGACCGGGAGTTGAATTTATTGATATCGGGGTCGAAATTTGATTACAGAAATTGAAACAACTCCATTATGTCATTTAGGACTCATGTGCAAAATTTGGGGTCATTCCTGATTGATTTGATAGGTTTCGACATCAAATGTAAAATTTGAAATTTGTTTGTTTTCATAAAGCTTGAATTGGGGTGCGATTCGTATTTATTATTGTTTAATGTAATTAGAAGCGTCAACTAAGTTTGTGTCACGCTATGGGACATGTTAGTATACTTGGTTGGGGTCCCATGGGGCTCAGATGAGTTTTGGAAGAGTTTTTCGAAGAGTTTGGTGTTTTGAGCATAAACATGTAATGATCCAAAGGTCTATTTTTAGTTCTAGAGATCGAAATTCGATTTCGAGACTTCCGGGAGTTTGATAATGAATTATTGGAATGATATGGAATGTTTTGTCTAATTTCATCAAGTCGCGATTGAGTTTTTAGCGTAAAATATGAGTTAATTATTTAACGAGCAAAATTGGTATCACATTGAGCAAATCAGCTCCGAATCTAGTTTCAATTGAATGACTAGGTTCGTATTATTATTTGTGACTCATAGGAACAAGAATCGTCGAATTCCGAGTTCGTATGATGGCGTTAGAGTCTTTTTAGTGAAATATTACATTGTTGGTGCAAGCAGGTCCTGATGCTGACCTTTAGTGATGGAAAATGGACTTTTAGTGACGGAAAATGGACTTTTAGTGGCGGAAAATAGATGTTTTTATTGAGCAGTTTTGTTTTTTTAGCTCATTTCAATATTTTTGGAGCTAGGGAACTCGGATTTGGGCGATTGTTATCCATAGAATTTTCACCAAATGGATTGGGGTAAGTGTTTCCTACTTGGCTTTCATTATATTTCATGATTCCATGATTATTTTCATATTTTATTAGTGAATCAATTGGAAGAAAATGAGATTTTTGCAAAATCTTTCAAAAACAAAATTTTAAGATTTGGAGGTCGATTCGTTTCAGAATTTGGTAAATTTGGTATGATTGAACCCGTATCGAAATATATACTCGGATTTCATAAAAATTATATCGGGTTCCAAGAGGCGGGCCCTGCGTTGAATTTTGGTTGACTTTTTAATGTAAAATTTTAAGTTGACGTTTTATTATCCGGAATCATTTTCGATGAATTTTAATAAAATTATACAATCAATTTGGATAGATTTAAGTTGTATAGAGGTCAACTCAAGCAACAAGGCTATTTTGAAATATTGGCAAAACTTCAAAAAGGTAAGTATCTTGCCTAACCTTGAGTGGGGGAATTACCCCTGGGCATTGAGTCGTATGTGCCATTTGTGAAATGTGAAAAGCCGTGTATGCGAGGTGACGAATACGTACTTGGATTATATGTGTAAATTATACCGGTTAAAATTCTTAGACACCCTTAAATATTAAATTGAAAATTTGTTGGCACTTACTGAATCCGCTTTTGCCATGCCTCAATCCTTGGTTGTTGAATTTGTTTTTATATGATAATTTGGTGTGATTGCCACCTTGATTTTTACGTGAATCATGTGTTTTTATTGAGTGATATTTCTTGGAGATAATTTCATTATGGATTATTCATTTGTAAATAATTTATTAAATAAATTTAAAAGGAGGTATTAATCTATTTGCCAAAAACTTTAGATTAAAGAAGGCGTTGTTCCTTGATTAATTGCTTTCCAATTCATGTTATTGAAATTGGTATTGAGTTATAAAGGCCGTAAATCATATAGAGAAAATGTGTTAAATTGTGAAATATTATCCTGTTGAGTTGTTCACTCCCGGATATTTTTGTTAAAATTTTTGTGCACATTATCATCGAGCTATGGGGTCCTTATTGTGGAAAATAATGTATTGTTGATTTATGTGGTAAGTTCTAATATTTGAGAAGTTGAGGTGCGATTTGTGATATGTTTTGATATTTGAACACTTGATGTGCAATTTGTGATATGTTGTGATATTTGAGCACTTGAGGTGCAATTTGTAATATGTGGTGATATTTGAGCACTTGAGGTGCAATTTATAATAAGTTGTGATATGTTGTGATATTTGGGGTCTTGAGGTGCGATTTGTGAAATATTGTGATATTGATACACATGCATTGATATAAGGTCAGGGTGTTAAAACACATGCGGTGAGATAAGGTAGGCTTGATATGCGTGGCTAGTAGGGGAACTACTATAAGTCATGCGGTGTGATAAGGTGGGCTAAAACGCGGGATGCTATTTCGGAAAAAATGAGTTTTAAAAAACTAAATGTGAAGGCTCCCGCGGTGATATAAGGAAAGATTGAAATTTATTTATGATTTGGGACTACGAGGTAGTACCTCGGGAGTGTCCTTTGTTGATATTTCTCTATGGCTGCACTTGCCTTTGATTATTTTATTTTATCGTGATATGTAAATTATTGTGATCTTCTGTAATATATTATTTGATTTTATTATGTGTTTTGTATTCTTTATTGTATTGTGTTGTTTTTTGCTCTTTGTACGAGACTCTGAGAATTTGTTTTTCTGATCTTTTTACTGGTTTTCGAGGTTTGAGTTGTTTTGAATAAAAGAAATTTGCTATTATATTTTAATTTGATAAATTTTACATCCAAAGCAGTAGCTATCAGATGCTTCATTTTAATTGAAATGTCATTTTCTTCACCCAAACGAGTTCAAAAATAAACTCATTTCTTTGTTGATTTCTTACTTGGTTTAAAATTTTTATTGAAAATAAACTTAATCTATTGAAAATAAATTGATCCTGTGAATATTATATACATTGATATTTTAGTACGTGAGTTGTCCGTGCGTTTGTAATAGAGATATGTGCACGAGGCGCTATGAAAATATGAAAGTGACTGAGACCCGTGTTCTATGATTATGAAATGAGGTGTCACATAGTGACTTTTATTTGAAAGAATTATACTCGAAGGATATTTATTTGAAGGAATTATATTCGAAAGATATTTATTTGAAAGAATTATATTCGAAAGATTTTTATTTGAAAGACTTAAATTTGAAAGGTGTATATTTGAAGGACTTGATTAATTGGTTGCACTTGTGTTCCTTATTCGTTTGAGCAATATTTATGGTGTTCTTGTTGACTTGTTGCCTTGTTGTTCATATCCCTGATTGATCTTTTTTGCCGTCACTGCTATTTGTTTTTCTATTATACTTGCATATTACTATATTGCACAGGTTAAATGACTAGTGAGTGTCTTGACTATACCTCGTCACTACTCCACCGAAATTAGTCTTGATACTTATTGAGTTCCGACTGTAGTGTACTCATACTACACTTTTGCATATTTTTATGTAGAGCCAGGTATTGGAGATATCAGATTCGGACAGAGGTTAGAGTTTGATCGCAAGGATTTAAGGTAGAGTTGCTTGGTCGTCACAGTCCCTTGGAGTCTTTCCATTTTATTGTACTGTCAACTCTTATTCGAACAGTATTATATATTCGATCCTTGAGATCATTGCATGTATTCATTTAGATTTCGTGACTTAGTATTACCAGTCTTGGGAGGTTGTTATAATTATTTCCGTTGTGGGTTTCGATTATATTTTTTTTTAAAAAGGCTAAATGTAATTGTAATCGGCTTACCTAGTCTTAGAGACTAAGTGTCATCACGACGCCTGTGGTGGGATTTTGGGTCGTGACAGTTTTTATGAATTTTTCCGCAAGTTTCCCTTTTACGTGAGGGTTTCTGTGAATATTTGCGCAAGTTTCCCTTTTAAGTGAGGGTTTCTATGAATATTTGCGCAAGTTTGCTTTTTGCATCCTTTTCATATGCGACTTCGGATGTATTTTTTCCCGATGGCATTTTGGATTTCGGGCATTGATTCTTCCAGAACCAACGCTTTAACGTGAGAGTTTTTATAAGAGAGGGCCCTCTTATGTTTATGGTGCTCTTGAAGAGGATGTCTCATGTTCCATTACGGCACTAAAATTTAAAGTACTTGTTTAACTTTCAAATGACAAAATCAGCTCATCGCTCAGACAAGAAACAAGATAAAAGCAAAAGGATTTTATTTTATTCCTTCTATTTTCAGAAATTACATAAGCATTTTGCTATGCAGAAAAGAAATTGCCATTACTTGAGGCAATCTTGTACAACTTGTTTCTACGGGGCTGGCTGCATAGTCTCCGGTCCCGATGATGCATTTTGTTCCCAGATATTTGTTCCTGGTTGACGTGGCAGTCATTGTTGCTGTATTCTCATATCGTTCCCCCTAGTGTTTGAATGCGAAGAATACGAATTGGAAAACTGGAAGTCTTGTATCTTCGAAGGTCCCACTAGTGAATTGCTAGGTAATCTTTCACTCGGCCACATATCTTGTTTCCCCTTAGGAATACATGCTATCGAGCAAAAGAATACCTAACAGTCCTCTGGCGGTTGTGCCCGTGAACGATCAGGTAACCTCTGTTCGGTAGCAAACTTAACTTCCCGGTGGGAATTTGCTATCGAACCAACTATTACCTAATCGTCCCCGAGTGGAAGCTTGTTCGTTTGCCTTGCTATCAAAGGTCTTATTATTGTTGTCTTCGTAGTATGCTTTTTGTCAATGCCTAGTTAAAAACCTTGCCAAAAAAACTCAATTGGAACAAAAATTGAACGAAGGGAAAAAGAATGCAGCACATACTTTATGTTTGAGTGTTGTTTATCAGCAATAATATCTTTTGAGGTGTGCCACGTTCCAGTTGCTGGGCAACTTGTCCCCATTCTGGTTCTCTAACTCGTATGAACCTTTTCCAGTGACAACTGAATTCCGGTAAGGACCTTCCCTCGTTGGACCTAGCTTTCCCGTGTTGAGCACCCAGGTATTTTGTGTTACTTTTCTTAAAACCAAGTCTCCTACTTTGAAAAAACGAAAGTTGGATCTTAGATTGTAAAATCGCTCCATCCTCTGCTTTTGAGCTGCCATTATTATATGCGCCAAGTCCCTATGTCCCTTTAGCAGTTCCAAGTTGATTAGCATTGCTTCGTCGTTCGATTCTTTGTTTATCTGAGAATATCTCAAAGTGGATTCACCCACTTCAACCGGGATTAGGTCTTCAACAACGTACACGAGGGAATAAGGAATTTCTCCTGCACTTGATTTGGTCGTTGTTCGGTAGGCCCATAGAACTCCGGTCAACTATTCTGGCCATTTTCCTTTCGCTTCGTCCAACCTCTTCTTGAGGCTTTGAACGATCATTTTGTTTGTCGACTACGCTTGACCGTTTGTGCTAGGATGATAAGGCGAAGATGTGATTCTATTTATTTTCAAGTCTTCGAGGAACTTTTTTAACTTTTGCACTGATGAACTGTGGCCCATTGTTGCATGCTATCTCTTTTGGTATTTCGAATCTACAAATTATATTTTCCCACAGGAAATCGACCACTTCACGTTCTTCGATCTTCTGATAAGAACCTGCTTCCACCTGTTTAGCAAAATAATTAGTCAAAATTAAAAGAAATCTTACCTTTCTAGGATCCGGTGGCAGCGGTCCGACGATGTCCATCCCCAATTTCATGAACGGCCATGGGGATAGAATCGAATGTAAGGGTTTTGCCGGTTGATGTACTAGTGATGCATAGTGTGGGCACTTATCATATTTTCGTACGAGATCTTTGGCGTCTTGTTCCATGCAAGGCCAGTAATATCATGTTTGTACCATTGAAAATAGGGCCTCAGCTTCCGAGCGGTGTCTACGAGAGATAAGGCCAATTTTTCCAAATGTGGGTAGCGAGTTTCTACTCCCGTTAAAATTTTGCTAATATAATAAATAGGAAACTGCATATCTTCATCCTCCCGGACTAAAACCGCATTTACCGTAACTTCTGAAACCGCAAGGTAGATTGGTAATATTTCGCCTTCTTTTGGTTTCGAGAGAAATGGTGAGCTTGATAAGTACTTCTTCAGGTCCCTCAAAGCCTGATGGCACTCTAGCATCCATTCGAAATTGTTCTTCGTTTTTAGCAATGTAAAGAAGCGATGACACTTCTCCGACGATCGGGAAATGAACCTTCTCAAATCTGCTAACCTTCTTGTGAGTCTTTGGACTTCCTTCACGTTTAATAATTGATCTGAGATATCGTCTATGGCCTTGATTTTGTCAGGGTTTACTTCAATTCCCCTTTGTGAGACCAGAAACCCCAGGAACTTATCGGAGCTGACCCTGAACACACACTTTTCAGGGTTAAGTTTCATGTTATGCTTCCTCAGGATATCGAATATTTATTGCAAATGCTTAAAGTGGTCACCTGCATTTAAAGACTTAACAAGCATATCGTCTATATAAACTTCCATGGTCTTTCCTATTTACTTTTCAAATATCTTATTTACGAGCCGTTGATAAGTGGCTCCGGCATTTTTGAACCCAAAGGGCATTACATTGTAATAATATGTACCGAAATATGTTATAAACGAAGTTTTTTACTGATCTTCTGGGTTCATCTTAATTTGGTTGTACCCGAAAAAAGCATCAAGAAAACTCATTAAATCGTGCTTGGTCGTGGCATCAATCATTTGATCGATATTAGGCAGTGGAAACGAATCTTTCATGCACGCCTTATTAAGATCTTTATAGTCTACACGCATACAAAATTTATTGATCTTCTTAGGAACTACTACTACATTGGCTAGTTAGTCTGGATATCTTACCGCTCTGACCAAACCGATTTTAAGCAAGCGGGTTACCTCTTCTTTGACGAATTTATTCCTGGCCTCGGCAATATGACGCTACTTCTATCGTATCGGTGGTTGATAAGTGGGGATTTTGACTACTTATTTGCGCCTTTTGACTTACATTTTAGTTCAAAAATGCTTAAAGGTATTTCCGAAAACTGATAAAATACGCTTACTTGTAGGAGTATTGAAAAAAGAGCCAAAGTGATGAAGTTCAACTCAAGAAGGAGTGATTTTGAACAAGGACAAAAATAAAGCAAAAAGGCTAAAGTGCGGACCGCAGAATTTTGTCTGCGGCCGCAGAACAAGAAGAAAATTCAACATAGCTTCAGTGTAAAGTGAGGCCGTAGAAGTCAAAGTTCAGAGAGTGTCAAATTCAACCCCAACCAGAACTGCGGATCGTACTATAATTGTGCAGTTGCAGAAATCAAATGTGCGGCCGTACCCAGAATTATGCGGACTGCAAAACTCAAGAGATGCAGCCGCAATCCAGAATTATGCGGCCGTAGAATCCACTCCTGTCAAGATCTGAAGAAAAGTGCGGATCGCACATAGAATTGTGCGACCACAAAACCTCCTAAAGGGCAATTTTGTTCGAAATTTCTAGCTTTTGTATAAATAGACTGCTTTCACGAAATTAGGTCAAGTTTTGAATATCAGAAAATATGTAGCCGTTTTTCTTTACTCTTTTAGGCAACTGTATCTCATCTTGTTGATTTTACATTGGATTTTCATTTATTTATCTTTCAATATGAGTTTTATCATCTTTTCTTCTTTATTTTCTTCATCACCCACTATGAGTAGCTAAATTTCTAGCTAGGGTTGTGACCCAACCCTAGTGTGGGTACCTAATGGGTGCTTGATTTAGGGATTCTTTATGGTTGGGTGTGTAATATTTAGCCTAGTTCTTGCTATAATTGTATAATTAATAGTTGCAAATATTGATTCAAGCCTATTTGACTTAGTCTCTACTTGAGAAAGAGAGACTTAGGCTAGGAAAACTTGGCTTACAAGAAATTGGGATGAACTCAAGAAATTGATAGTGCCAATTAAAGGGTTGAATCTAGAGATAGTAAAACCCGACTTGAGCATCTATCAACCGTTTTGTGCATTACCCATTTGGACTTGAGAAATCCAAATTGGGCAAAACTACTCTATTACCGAGAGGTATTGAGTGGGTAATTGTGTGTTGATTGCTATAATACATCCCGACCACCAAAACCCGCTCTAAAGCCCACAACCCATTAGGCAAACATCTAGGTGGAAGTCACAACCCTAGATCTTTTACATACTTGAAAAACAACACCAAAAATATTATTCTCTAGCTTTATATTTGCAAACCGTAGCATAATTCAGAAGTAGAATCAAAACACAGTTTGTGGAAGTGCATCTTAGACACTTTACGCGCTTATTCCGAATATATACCTAATCTCATCTACGCCTGTCTCTTATACACATCTAGAGATAAGGCNTAGCTTTATATTTGCAAACCGTAGCATAATTCAGAAGTAGAATCAAAACACAGTTCGTGGAACTGCATCTTAAACACTTTACGCGCTTATTCCGAATATATACCTAATCTCGTCTACGCTCCATGTGGATTTGATCCCGACTCCTAGTTGGGTATTATTATTGCAATCGACTGCTTTACAACCCCAAACTGAGGTGTGATTTGGGCGAGATCAATTTTTGGCGTCGTTGCCGTATTTAGAGAAGTTCGCACTGGTGATGCAGCTCGCCATTGGCTAGCTGAGATACTAGCAGCTCCAGGACCACCAGCACCATGGATCACAGCAGGGGTCCCATTCTACGTAACGCCCTCACCTTTGAAGCAAAAGGGTGGCAAACATTTGTGTGCAACCGCATAGATTCGAGCCAAAATGAGAACAATCTTCTAATTCCTCGGGCAGTCTTAGTTGCATCTATCATGGTCGGGTACCCAATTAATGTGGGTGCCATCATGTCGTCCAACATGTCGGTGGTTGTCAGGCAGAGTGAGAGCTCCTACCCATATCCCAAAACTATCACGAAGTATCTCACGGATGCGGGGGTGGAGCCTAGGAGCTTTGATACGAAGGTTCGGGATAAAAAGCCTTTATCCTGGTATTCTCTGAAGGACCCAAGGAACCCAATGAACAAGGGTAAGTTGATTACTACCGTAGGCCAGTCTGATGAGGCATCGGTGGTGGTTGCAGATTCAGCTGTTATGCCTTCTACAACTTCTATGCCTTCCACAGCAGCCGGTCCTTCCACCGAGACAACTGGTATGACACCACATCCACCTTCTAGACCATAAATATCAGTATCAATTCCTTCATCCTCCACATATCCACTCATTGCGTTGCGAGTCCCCCAGACATTGGCGAGTCTCAACAACTGGACGAAGACAGCTACTGCAAAGCTGTCTGATATATCCAGTACCGTTGCAGCACAGTCTTATGCCCCAGCACCCCAGGTTCCTCCGTTAGTGGAGGAAACCTTGAAGAAGATCTTGGACAATCAAAAGACCATCATGGATACATTGGTGGCACATGGGGTGGGGCTATTGAGGAGCTGGGTAAATAGGTGAAGAAGATGAGGAAATGATAGGCCTCGAGAAAATCAGTGGACAAGTTGAGACGTGAATTGACCAAGATAGCAGCAGCTGGTGATCTTCCCTTTGACTTACTGATGGAGACAGATCCATCAATACCAATAGACCCAACAACACCATCAGCACCAGTGGTACCAGCTGGCCAGTCTAAGAAGCCAGACCTCGCTGCCTACACTGTCGAGGAGGTATTACATATGTTCACCAACCCCGCTACTCCCCGAGAAGATAATGATGAGATACAATTAGAGGAGCCTGAGGGTGGTGATGTTACTATGGACACCGAGACCACATAGGGAGTCTTATCTACTCTTTTCCCTCAATTTTTTGATTTTTGTTAAGCATTGAGGAAAATGTTTATTCTTATTCAGGGGGGTGGTCTATTTTGATTTGATATGACATTTGACATTGGCCTGTAATAACTATAATACTCTCTTTTTATTTTAATTTTCATTATATATATATTCTCCTCTCTCTATTGATGTATATATTTTCTTGCCCTTTTTCGGTTTGTATATTCATTTTTGCTTTCAGTAGTTTATTTTATAGCTTCTTTGTTTTGTTTTCTTAGTAGTCTAGCTTCTTATTTACTTTAATATCTTCTTTTTGATTTAGTATCTTACTTTTTATGTTTTAGTGATCAATAAGCCTTTGGTGTTTTTAATGCCACGGTTCTTTCCAAAGGTGGTTTTTGTGTGAATCGGGTGGCTCTTCCCAATGATGGATGGCGTGACAACTTTCTTAAGGGATTGGGTCCATTTTTTATGTTTAGTTAATAATGAATAAGAGAGTCAAGCATGCTTCACTTGGTACCAACACACTTAAATACACGCTTATGATTAAAAACAAGTTCTTGGAAAGAAATAGCTCTAGTTAGTGACCTTGTGATTCTTGCGTGACTTAGGCAATCATCGAGTGGTTTAGTTGAACCATTAGTGATTGTCAATATTGAATACGGTTGTTGTGGTCCCTCGACTCTATCCTCTTTAACAATCCAGTTGTGTGAGAGGCGAGATATTTTGTTGCAAGTTCAAGTACACGTGCGAATGGTCTAGAACTTGCCCCGAATTTGTTTCTAGGCGAAATTTTAAGTTTTGCTTAGCTTGAGAAGTGATTGTAGGTTCTCCTTGACCCGTTTTAAAATATTCCATGGCCCACTAATGATGTTATCCCTATTCAACCCTTTTGAGCCTAAAGCCTTTCTCATTTGATAACCGTGTTACAAGCCTTTACCCGTTTTGTAGTGACCCTCTCTTGGCACCCGGGCTTTCCTTAACACTCATGAGAAACAATTGGCGAAAACATAAGTTTGGGGGAGAGACGAGGAGTTTGAAAGTGGTATCAAGGTACAAAAAAAGAGAAAAGAAATGAAGAAAAAGAAAAAACACAAAAAGAAAATGAATAAATTTAACAGTTTAAGGGATTCAAAGAAAAGCAAAAGTGCAAAGCATGGAGAAAATAAAGAAGGAGAAAATGAATATCATGACAAAGAAAGAGTGATGTCAAGTCTATCTAGTTCCCCTAAGGAAAAAAAAATGACTCAAAGAGTCGGCAAAGCATGAGCCAAAAAGGGAAAATGGAGTGTTTAACGAAAGATGAACCCGTTCTATTCCAACATTTCCTACCTTAGTCCAAAAGCCTTCATTACATGCCGAAAAAGCCCTACGTGATTTCAAGACGAGTGAGCTTACATTAGTGGTGATTTACATGAGGGAAAGCATATGGTACTTAGAGTCGTACTTGTGACATTCTTTTGAAAGTGATGAGCGAACTTTTCACAAATTATTGAATCGAGTACTACATTCTTAAGTGAGATGAGCTAGCGGAGAGTATAGGTGGAGGAGTTTGGGATCCATAGTGACCTACATGAAAGTGCGAACTTCCTTGATGAGTAAAGTCAACTTTTGATGCTCAAGTATCACATTAGAGCTATTTGTACTTTAACCTTCAAAACATTGCCTTATTGATGATTCATGAGTGTGTGGGTAATTGTTGGTCCTAATTGATGTATGTTTGATTCACCTTAACTTAGATGGAATGGATCTTTTCTTGTGGAGGTGGAAATTACCTTATTTGCTTGAGGACAAGCAAAAGCTTAAGTGTGGGGGAGTTGATAAGTGGGGATTTTGACTACTTATTTGCACCGTTTGACTTTCGTTTTAGTTCGAAAATGCTTAAATGTATTCCCGAAAACTGATAAAATATGCTTACTTGCAGGAGTATTGGAAAATAAGCCAAAATGATGAAATTCAACTCAAGAAGGAGTGATTTTAAACAAGGACAAAAATCAAGCAAAAAGGCTAAAGTGTGGACCGCAGAATTTTGTCTGCGACCGCAAAACAAGAAGAAAATTCAACAGAGCTTCAGTGTAAAGTCCGGACCGCACAATAATTGTGCGGCCGCAGAAGTCAAAGTTCAGAGAGTGTCAAATTCAAGCACAACAAGAACTGCGAACCGCACTATAATTGTGCGGCCGCAGAAATCAAATGTGCGGGCGCACCCAGAATTATGCGGACCGCAGAACTCAAGAGATGTGGTTGCAATCCAGAATTATGCGGCCGAAGAATCCACTCCTATCAAAAGCTGAAGAAAAGTGCGGACCGCTCACAGAATTATGCGGCCGCACAACCTCCTAAAAGGCAATTTTGTCCGAAAGTTCCAGCTTTGTATAAATAGACTACTTTCACGAAATTATGTCAAGTTTTGAATACCAAAAAATCTGTGGCTATTTTTCTTTACTCATTTAGGCAACTTTAGCTCATATTGTTAATTTTATATTAAATTTTCATCTATTTATCTTTCAATATGAGTTTTATCATCTTTTCTTATTTTTTTTCTTCATCACCCACTATGAGTAGCTAAATTTCTAGGTAGGGTTGTGACCCAACCCTAGTGTGGGTACCTAATGGTATTTGATTTAGGGCTTGTTTATGGTTGTGAGTGTAATATTTAGCCTAGTTCTTGCTATAATTGTAGAATTAATAGTTGCAAACATTGATTCAACCTATTTGACTTAGTCTCTACTTGAGAAAGAGAGATACAAGAAATTGGGATGAACTCAAGAAATTGATAGTCCCAATTAAAGGGTTGAATCTAGAGATAGTAAAACCCGACTTGAGCATCTATCAATCGTTTTGTGCATTACCCATTTCGACTTGAGAAAGCCAAATTGGGCAAAACCACTATATTACCGAGAGGTATTGAGTGGGTAATTGTGTGTTGATTGCTATAATACACCCCGACCAACAAAACCATCTCTAAAGCCCACAATCCGTTAGGCAAACACCTAGGTGGAAGTTACAATCCTAGATCTTTTACATACTTGAAAAGCAACACCAAAAATATTATTCTCTAGCTTTACATTTGCAAATCGTAGCATAATTTAGAAATAGAATCAAAACATAGTTTGTGGAAGTGCATCTTAGACACTTTACGCGCTTAGTTCGAATATATACCTAATCTCATCTACGCTCCCAGTGGATTCGATCCCGAATCCTAGTTGGGTATTATTATTGCAATCGACCGCTTCACAACACCAAACTGAGGTGTGATTTGGGCGAGATCAAAGGTACCTTGGGGTCCAAACTTAGCTTATGCACGGATATTTCCATGGGGATACCTGTCATATCCTCGTGCGACCATGCAAAACAATCATCATTAATTTTAAGGAATTTAATAAAACCAGACCTAATCTCGGGATGCAGTCTTGTCCCCAAGTGAAATTTTCTTTCTAAGAATTCTTCGAACAATGCCACTTGCTCTAGTTCCTCTGTCATGGATTTTGTTGCGTCCGTCTCTTCCGGAACTTGGAAATATCTCGACACCTGATACTGTTCTGATGACTCTACCCCTAGAATAACCTCTTCTAATTCGGGAGTAGGTGCTGGTTACTGCAATTGTTATGATGTGTGCTCCTTCCCTTTGCTACTAGAAATTGAGATTGCATTCATCTCCCTTGCGGTCACCTCTTACCTGTTTGATTCCTTCGGGCGTTGGAAACTTCAGCAATTGGTGATACGTCGAAGGTACAACTTTCATCTCGTGTAGCCATGGCCTTCCCAAGATGATGTTGTATCCCATGTCACCATCCACTACTTCGAAGAGAGTTGTTTTCATTACTCCTTCAGCATTCGTGAGTAGTAAGATCTCTCCCCGAGTCGTCACACTCGCAAGGTTGAATCTAACGGGGAGTTTTGTTGCCGAAATAATGCTTCCGGTGAGTTTAGCTTGTTCCAGAACTCTCCATTGTATGATATTAGTTGAACTTCCTGGATCCACTAGAACATGTTTATTTTTAAAATCTAACACATTTAAAGAGATTACCAATGCGTCATTATGTGATAACAGTAATCCGTCTGTGTCTTTCTTCGTGAAAGTGATATCGCCCTCCCGGAGTCTTTTGCTATGAGTTATCGATACTTTAGTCTTCTTTGGCGTCGAAAAGGTGACCCCGTTAATTTTGTTCCCCCCCAAAGATCATGTTCATCGTCTGGTGTAGGGCTTCTTCTCCTGCCTTCGAAATTGCTCTTAACTTGATCACTGAAAATTCTCGGAGATGACCATTCTTCAATAGCATTGCTACCTCCTCCCGAAGATGTCTGCAGTCCCCTGTTTGTTAACCATTCGTCCCATAGTATTCGCACCATAAATTAGGATCCCTCTGGCTGGAATCAGACCTTATAGGTCTCGGTACTCGTGCTTCTTTAATGTTCCTCATGGCTGACACCAGTTCCACTATACTTGCGTTGAAGTTATATTCTGACAGCTTGGGGTGAGAAAGGTCTCGAGGCCCCGACGTTTGTTTATCTTGAAGTAATCTATTGTTTCGACAACGATCAGTCCCTCCGTCAATAATGAACTTGTTTGCTGCTCCAAAATTCTTTCCACGGCCTTCAATGCACTTATAGGGCAAAAACTGACCCTTAAAAGTCTGCCTATCCACGTCGTAATCATCTTTTGATTTTTCTCTGTTCTTCTCCCGTCTTTTGGCCGATGATGTAGAACCGACATGTTCATCTTTGATACTTATCTTTGACTCGTAATGGTTGTGAACATCTACCCAGGTCGTTGCTTGAAACTCAAGCAGGCTCTCCTTCAGCTTCTGGGAAGCGTATGAACTTCTCGGATTCAATCTTTTGGTGAATGCTTCACCTGCCCATTCATCTGGGATGGCCAGGAGCAACATTCTTTCTTTCTATAATCGGGTAACAAACTCTCGCAATAATTCGGATTCTCCTTGTGCAATTCTGAATATATCAGCCTTTCGGGCTTGTACCTTTCTGATCCTGACGTGAGCTTTAATGAAAGAATATGCGAGCATCTCAAAGGAATCTATGGAATGCTCGGGCAGTGATGAATACTACGTTAGGGCTCCCCTCGTGAAAGTTTCGTCGAATTTCTTTATCAACGCAGATTCAATTTCGTGATGACCTAGATCATTTTCTTTCACCACCGTTGTATAGGTGGTAATATGTTTTTGTGGGTATGAAGTTCCATCATACTTTGAAACTTCAGGCATTTTGAAACGCTTTGGGATTAGTTCTGGTGTCGCACTTGGCTTGTACGGTAATTGAACATATTTCTTTGAGTTCGAGCCTTTCAATACCGGTGGTGCACCTGAGATTTGATCCATACGGGACGTTTACTTCCCTCATGAACCGTAAAAGCTCATCTTTGAATTAATCGTTCTCGTTGTTAAGACCCGATCTGCTCCCCCATCCCCATCAGAGCCAACTTCACCCTTGAGAGTGTTGTTGTCGACTCTTGGCGTTGTTTGGTATGCGGGAATAACGGGAAGAACCGGGTCGTGCCTGTTTGCATTATTCTAAGCACCTAATAACACCTGCTTTAGTTCCATCATAACCTGAACCTGCCATGTGAGATGGCCTAGGATGATTGCATGTTTCTCTTGCAGGATCCTCACAACATCCGCTACTTGTTCCTCGTCAGCATCATCGGGGGTTGTCTCCCAAACCTCTCGAGGGTACCGTCGGTCATGCACCGACGTGGCGCCATTCCCCTCATTGCGGGTGTCACTGATCGAGTCCTCGAAATGAGGCCGATCCCCTCAAATTTCAGGGTTGCGTGCATCGTTAACAATGTTATTTGCCATTTTTTTCGATTTTTTCTAAGACAAAATAGTCAAAAAAACGTTAGTAAAAAAGGCAAGGATCAATCTATTGCACGACTGTCTAGGCCCCACGGTGGGCACCAAACTGTTTACCCGTAAAATGGTATAGTTGAATTTATACGTGATTTCTAGACAAGTAAACTAATTTGATTCTGAAATAATATAATAATTGAAGAAATACACAATACTTAGCCTTAGAATGTAAATGAAATAGCAAAGATGATGATTCCATGAACACGGTTTTCGAACACAGCAATGATGAGATCTAAAAGCAAGAAAGTAAAATTGTATAAAGCTTTGCGTAGAATATAGTATATGTTCTTGACAGAAAATTTGTCCCCCTTACAATGGTAACTGAGCTCACTATTTATAGCTATGCCTAAAGAAAAAGGTCATAGGTTCATGCTCTCCTTTAATGACAATTATGGGGTCATTGATGAAGATGTAACGTTGGGTATAAATGTCAAATTCTCTGTAACGGATCGTCGCTCTTAATACTGTAAAATATTCCTTAGTAAATGCTACCGGGCACAGAGCATTTAATATACTTTTATAAACGTTATCCGTTCCGGTGACAAGCGCAGTGGCTATATTCGGTCCTCAACCATCCCATTTTGGATTCCACATGTCCTCCTTTTAGCCAGCCACGTGTCATATCATATTTTACCCTATACAATAACGGTGAGCAGTGAATGTCATATTCTCTGTAACGGATCATGCACTTAATGCAGTAGAATATTCTTCATTGAATGGATGACGGCATTTATTTTGTCTTTATGAATATTATTCTTTCCGATGACATACGAAATCATTGCCTTCGGGTTTAACTATCTTCTGTCTTCAGTTCCACGTGTCGCTTCCTCGTGCAATTATTAAATATGAACATATTTTACTCCGTACAGAAATAACATAGTAGCCAATCGTGTAGTTCTAGAGTGGGGAATACAAGATCTAAAGGGGGTTGATAATTTGATTGGTGAATCTTCGAAGTATCAACAAAGTGGATATTTCTGTTTCTTTCTGTATGTACCAGACGTTACACGAATATGCAAGAACAATAAAGATCCAATGGCATATGTAGCCCGTGAATGATAAAGTACACTCGGTGAGGTTAGAAGGTGCAAAATTAAATAGTGTATAAGTTGCTACAATTACTTCGACAGGAACTACTGTTGGTATTGGAAACATCCTTATTTCCTCGACTCATTATGTGACGTGAAGTCCCTCGTTGGCAAAATAATTATTTGGTTATATATGCCATTTTGGGTTTTGCTCTAGTAAAAAGTTTCAGAGATAAAATTATTAATACTAATGTTTTGATACCAACCGTATCGTAGTACCACTACAGCTTTAGTTAGGTAAAATGATTGGAAAATGCAGTTGTGTTTGTGCTTGTGGAGCTGTATCTTTGCAAGAATGTTGATGAGTTAACTGATTTATAATTGGGAGAAAATTCATATTGATCAAGTTTAGTCAAAGACACTGGGATATATATATATGTTTGTTTCATTTGTTATAAATTTATTCCTGACCGAATAGAATTATAACAGTCTATCCTTGTCTTAATTTGATATGTTCATGCTTGGTATCGCGACTCATTGCATGCATTTCACAGGTTCACAAATTAATCAATTAGTATTTAAAAGAAATGGCTACAAATCCAGAAATTACCTCAGTTTTATGAACTCTTAAAAACAGAGGTAGGCGATAATAGTCACCTGCTAGTTTTGTTGTCTTTGTGCATTCAAGCATATGTGGTTTAATCGTCGATAAAGCTTGAACGAATTAAAAACCACAGAAGATGGAGGTTTGAATCTCAATAGAAGCAGGAAAAACAAGAAGAAGTAATCTTATTTCATATGTGTAAGTTTTGATTAGGAAAATTACTTGATATCATTTAGTTGAAGAATACAAGTATTAGATGAAATAATTGAAGCGCGTGCAAGTTAGCGCGGAATATCACCGTTGTTATAAAAGAAAAACGGTCATGTTAAGCTTTGTGCTCCTTTGTTAATAGGTACTATTTCCTACTT
>AWOL01S0008716.1:0-11243 GCA_000715115.1 Nicotiana otophora
ATTACTAGATGTTAGTTGGGCTTTTTTGGACTCTCGCCTCGAGACTTTAACTGAAGCCAGCCATGAAGGTTTTGACCTTAACGCTGAGACTGCTAAGGCCAAAGAAACAATTGAACAAACTCAGCAACGTCAAAGCTTTTCCACACCCGAAGATGGAGGCTCTAAGGGTGATGGAGATGGACTTGCTCCCGGTGAAGCTGATGTTCAACTCTCTTCTCCCCAAGTCGATCCTTTTTCTCCTGTTGATGATGTTCCCTAGCTTCTCCCATTTCTATACGTTTTATGTTGAAAATGTTTGTTTGTTGGTTTTTGTTTGGAACTCTCTTATGTTTTTTGGACAACTTTCGGAAGGTTTTTCCGCCCATGTCTTTTTTGGGGTTATGATATAAATAACGCCCATGTTCGTTGGGGTTATCTTTATTGCTTTTGTCGCATATTATGCTTTTTGCCCTTTTAATATTTGAGCCTACACTTGCACTTAAAATGCTTTAACAGACAGTGACTTCGATATATACAGGTTTTTATAAAAGAGGGCCCTTTTATATTAATGACACTGATGGAGATGACGTCTCATCTTCATATTGGTGCAAATATATGAAACGTGAAGTAGATATGAAAAGAGAAATAATTTGAGGAAGTTTTATTTTTTGAACTCTCAAATGAATAAATTATGTACATTATTTTCATAACTGTTCATATAACAATTTCATAACTGCTTTCATTGTAGCAGGTTTACAAATTCGGGTGTATTTTCTTGCGACTAAATTTATGGCCTTAACCTAGAATCTCGTGGGAATATCTTGCATCTTTTTTGCGAGTTTGAACTCCTTTGAAAACTTTTCAAGGGTTTCTTCAAGATTTTGATTCAGGCTGAATTATGCCCTTGGTATACATTTTTCTTCATTGTGCAACCTTCCGTATGCATAGTCCCCTAGTGTTGGAGCATTGATGTATGAAATCTCGAACACTGGATCAACTCCTTTCTTTTGGTACTTTCCCTGAAAAGGAAAATACAAACGGGACTCAGAGATAATTTTTTAGATGATGATTGCATAACCTTTTTTCCATCAGAAAAGTTGTAACCTAGACCTGGAATAATTCAGTATTCCTCATGTCTTTCAAGTCTAATATTATCATTTGGTACGGGCCAACTTTTTGCTGTCATCTAAAATAGTTAGTAAAATTCAAAAGAATAAAACAAAATCGAACTCGCGTGATACCTATCCGTGTGTATTATCCTCATTTAGAAGTAGTACTTCTTCAAATGGACTGCATTCCAGTTCGACGATAATACCTTGCCATCCATGGTTTCCAACTCGTATGCTCCTTTTCCAGCGATGCCTCTAACCTAATATGGGCCTTCCAAATTTAGACTCAATTTTCCTGCATTTGCCACTTTTGTTGACCAGAACACCTTTTTTAGGACGAAGTCCCCAATCTTGAAATACCTAAAATTGGCTTTCCTGTTATAATATCGTTTAATCATCTGCTTTTGATCCGTCATTCGAATTAATGCTACTTCTCTCTTTTCTTCTAACAAATCCAAATTTAATTGTAACTCTTCCTCATTTGCCACTTCAGTGGCATGCGTGTACCTCGTACTTGATTCACTTATCTCAATCGGAATCAAATCTTCTGCTCCATATATAAGTGAAAATGGAGTCTCACCCGTACTAGTTTTTGTTGTTGTTCGGTAAGCCCATAGCACCCTTGGTAATACCTCTGGCCATTTGGCTTATAATTCTTCCAATCTCTTCTTTAAGTTATTGATGATGACCTTATTTGTCGATTCAGCTTGTCCGTTGGACGTAGGGTGATAAGGTATGGGAGTAATTTGTTTAATCTGCCAACTTTGGAAGAATTTTGTGGCTTTCGTGCCTATGAATTGTGGGCCATTGTCACATATAATCTCCTTGGGAACTCTAAATCAGCATATAATATTTCGCCAAATGAAATCCATAACTTATTTTTCTCGCACCTGTTTAAAAGCACATGCTTCTACTCTATTTGAGAAATAATCTGTTAAAACTAACAGAAACCATAACTTTCCTTTAGCTTGAGGAAACGACCCTACGATGTCCCTACCTCATTTCATGAAAGGACATGGTGAAATAACTGAATGCAACAGCTCTGCCGGTCGGTGCATGTTATTGCCATATCGTTCACATTTATCGCACCTGGCTACAAAGGTTTTTGCTTCTTCTTCCACTTTTTGCCAATAATATCCTGCCCTTATTAATGTTTTCACCAATGATCTTCCCCAGGCGTGATTGCCGCAAAGCCCCTCATGTACTTTTCTCATTACATACTCTGTTTGTGATGGTCCAAGGCACCGTGCTAAAGGTCCACCAAATATTTTATGATATAAATTTCCACAAATTAAGCAGTACCAGACAGCTTTCAGCCGTAGCAATTATGATTTCTTCTTATCTTCAGGCAAGACGCCATACTGCAAAAAGTTCACAAATTCATTTCTTCAATCCCAAGTTAAATTATTGAAATACCTCACTCTTGGTTTGATCGAGTAATGAATGAAACAAATGTATCATAATGGCATTTTCTGAATTTGTTGCATCTACGACAGACGCGAGATTTGCCAACGCGTCTGCTTCTGCATTTTCCTCCCTGGGTATTTGCACGACTTTCCATGTCTGAAATTGTCTAAGAAATTCTCGTACCTTTTCAAGGTATCGTTGTATTTGCATCTCTCTTGACACGTAAGTCCCCTACATTTGATTAACCACCAGTTGCGAGTCACTTTTGATCACAATTTGTTCGATACCAAGTTCTAGTGCCAGTTCCAAGCCTGCAATCATAGCTCCATACTCTGCCTCATAGTTGGTGATCGGATAACATTTTATTGCTTGTCTTATGACTTCACCTTATGGTGGAATTAAAACAATTCCTAAACTTGTTCCTTTAACATTTGAGGAACCATTAGTAAATAGGGTCCAAGTCCCCGGAAAATACTTGTTGTTCCTTCTCTGCTTCAGGAACTAAATTCGTGCTAAAATCCGCTACAAAATCTACTAACACCTGTGATTTTATTGTAGTTCTAGGCTGATATATGATATCATACTCACTGAGTTCTATCGTCCATTTAACTAATCTACCTGATAATTCCTGTTTATGCAGTATGTTTCTTAGGGGGGAAAAGAGTTATAAAAAAATAGAATGACATTGAAAGTAAGGTCGTAACTTCCTTGATGCCATAATTAACGCTAAAGCAAGATTTTCTAGGTGTGGATATTGTGTCTCAACATTTAGTAAAGACTTACTAACATAATAAATTAGGGATTGTTTATCTTTATCTTCTCGTACCAACACCGCACTTACCGTTACTTCTGACACAACGAGGTAAATGAGCAATCTTCACCGTCTTTTGATTTGGCTAACGGAGGCGGATTTGATAGATACGACTTTAGGTCCTTGAGAGCTTGTCGGCACTCGTCAGTCCATTCAAACTGATTTTGCTTTTTCAGCACTGAAAAGAATTTAAAACATTTTTCTGATGACTGTGATATAAATCTTCACAAAGCTGCTATCCTGCCTGTTAATCTCTGCACTTCTTTCTTGCACGTGAGTATATCTCGTATTTCCTCAATAACTTTGATCTGTGCGGGATTTACTTCAATACATCTGTTAGAAACAAGAAAACCTAAAAACTTACCTGAAGCCACGCCAAAAGCATATTTTTTGGGTTTAACTTCATATTGTACTTGCGGAGAATCTCAAAGGTGTCTGATAAGTGTTGAAAATGATCCCCCCTGTGTTGACTTGCCAACATATCGTCTATATAGACTTCCATGATTTTTCCCAGGTGTTCCTAAAACATTTTAGTCACCAATCTTTGATATGTGACTCCAGCATTTTTCAAGCCAAATGGCATGACTTTGTAATAATAAATCCCCCCGTCTGTGATAAACGAAGTTTTTTCTTCATCTAGAGGGTCCATTTTTATTTGTTATATCCTGAATATGCATCTAAACAACTTAAAAGTTCATGACCTGTAGTAGAATCGATTAACCGATCTATATGCAGTAAAAGAAATAAATCTTTAGGACAAGCCTTATTTAAATCAGTATAGTCTACGTAAACTCGCCATTTTCCATTCTTTTTTGGAACCAGAACGGTATTAGCTAACCAGTCAGGGTACTTTACCTCTCGTATTGAACCAATTTTCAAAAGTTTTTATACCTCATGTTGGATAACTTGATTTTTGAAGGACCCTTGCTTCCTTTTCTTCTGTTTGACAGGTGGGTGTAATGGATCCTCATTCAGCTTATAAGTTATTACCTCCGTTGGTATACCTGTCATATCTGAGTGCGACCAAGCAAAGAAATCTGCGTTAGTACGTAAAAATTTAATTAACTTACCATTCATTTCTGGGCTCAAATTTGCTCTAATGTAAACTTTTCTGTCTGGCCAGTGGACAAATAATATTATAGCTTCGAGCTCCCCGATAGTCGTTTTAATGTTCTCACTTTCCTCTGGCTCTTGAATCATATCGGGTCTCGAGTCGACATCAATCTGACCTTGCATGTCTTCAATTGAGGTTTTAACAGTAGTGTCCTCAACTAAATTCTGTAATTGTTATTTCACATCTGCATCATTAGCTATTGTGCTTGCAATCACTACTAAGTTGATACTTCGTGAAGCTTGATGATCTCCGCGGATTCGACGAATTCCCCACTGTAAAGGAAATTTGATAACTTTATGCAATGTGGATGGGACAACGTCCATATCATGAATCCATGGTCTTCCCAGAATTATTTCATAGGCCATGTCCGCATCTATCACCTTGAAATTCGTATCCTTGACGACCCCTTCTGCAAATGTGGTAAGTACAACTTCCCCTTTCGTAACACCGCTTGAATTATCAAACCCAGACAAGGACCGTGCTTTTGGTATGACCTTATCATTTTCTTGCATTTCATTTACCACCCTTAGTAAAATGATGTTCACTGAGCTACCTGGATCAATCAAAACTTATTTTACATTAGTATCATGTACAAGTAAAGATATTACCAGTGCATCGTTGTGAGGAATCATCAATCCATCCACGTCTTCATCGTCGAATGTTATACTGTCGCCATCCAAGACTTGGCGAACTAGCTTTCCGTGAGTGACATTGACCTTTGATGTCTTTTTCGCGGCTAGGGATATTCATGGTTCGATTTGGTTTGGTTTTTACCTATAAAGAAACCAAACCAACTAAGTTAGTTCTTTAAATATTGAAACCAAACCAAACCAATTAAGTCGATTTTTTATCGATTCGGTTTTGGTCGGTTTTTTGGTTTTTCGGTTATTTATCGATTTGTTTCTTAAATATGAGACATACACTACCAAACACATATTCCGGAGACTACATTTTCAACATAACACTATCAAACCAATTGCTCTTTGAGAAATCTATCATTTACCAAGATATATTGATGATAATTGAATCAACTAGTGATGAATAATATAAGTACTCAATTTTAAAATCGATTATTTTTAACATAAAATAAATTCTTGTACTTAGCAAAAGAAAACTACCAATCAAACTAGAATGTAAAGGCAAAGAATTAAATTATTATAATAGCAAAAAATAGACAAAATATAAATGACTAATATATACCATAAAATTTTAGAAACTTTATATAAAAAAATATATATAAATAGGTGTAATAATAAATTTAAATACCTCCTTCTATAGTCGGTTTGGTTCGGTATTTTTTCGATTATTTGTTTATTAAAACCAAACCCAAACTAAATTTGATCGGTTTTTAAAATTCAAAATCAAAACCAAACTAAACCTAAAAAGTATCGTTTTTTTGGGTCGGTTTTTGATTTGGTTAAGTTTTTCGGGTTTTTATGAACACCCCTATTCGCGGCTATATATGTTACTCCATTGACCTCATCTCCTCCAGTTACAACGTTAAATGTTCTTTTTGGTGATGGAGGTTTTGTAGGCTCCTGTCTATTCTTCATGTATGATTGTCTCCTTTTTTTACTGAACAGATCAGTAAGATAGCCCTGCTTCAATAAATGTTTGACCTTTCCTTGCAAAAGCATACAATCTACTGTTATATGGCCATGATCATTATAAAACTCGTACTAGAAATTTGGATTTCTTTTGATCGGATCTGATCTCATTCCTTTTGGCCATCGCACCTTATCCCTCGTACCTCTTAAAACAGCCATTAATTCAGAGATGCTGATGTTAAAGTTATAATCCCCTATCCTTGATTGAGTACTGGAATCATTGCTTCGGGCATCCCGCTCCTTTTTGAACCTGAATGAAGAGCTCACATCTTTTGCCTTGATCTTGAATCAAATCATGCATTCTCCTGTTTAGATCGAGAGTCTCGCCCTGAAGGTCCCATGTATGGCTCGTACATATTTTTATCGAACTTCCTTTCTAATTCTTAACGTCTCGAACTTGGTCTTCCATCGGCCCTTGGTTGTGCGATCGTATCTTCTTCTATCCGCAGCTTCGTACTGTACCTATTGTACACATCGTTCTAAGTTGTTGCAGGAAATTCTCTCAAACTTTCTTTCAACCTTCTCGTGGCTTCTGAACTTTTCTCGTTCAAGTTGCTCGCGAATACCATAGGCGCCCAGTTATCAGGTACCCAAGGCAATATCATCCCCCCGCTGGAATCTATCTACGAATTCCCTGAGCAATTCTGTACTCCCTTGTGTTACCTTAAAGATGTCTTTCATCCTTTTTTCAACATTTTGAGCTCCCGAATGTGCTTTTATAAATGAATCTACAAGCTCAG
This sequence comes from Nicotiana otophora, assembly GCA_000715115.1. NCBI lineage: Eukaryota > Viridiplantae > Streptophyta > Magnoliopsida > Solanales > Solanaceae > Nicotiana > Nicotiana otophora. The sequence continues at coordinate 6,768 of AWOL01S0008716.1, forward strand.
CTAAAGAATCAATAGAATTTTCGAGTAAAAGAGAATACTACGTTAACACTCCTTTTGTGAGTGTTTCACTAAATTTTTTAATCAAAACTGATTTGATTTCCTGCTTGGTTAAATCATTGCCTTTCACGCCAGTAGTGAACGCAATTACGTGATCTCGAGGGTTAGTTGTTCTATCATATTTGGGAATATCAGGCATTTTAAATTTTTTGGGAATTGGTAAAAGGTGCTGCACTTGGCTTCTAGGGTTGTTGTGAATACTTGTCAATATCCACACCTTTGATCACGGGACACACGCCAGGTATTTGCTCTATACGATCATTTTGCTCCTTCAACTGTTTCTGCAAAGTTAACATTAAACTTTGTAAATTAGAATTATTTGGTGTACATGACCCTCCATCACGAAATTCATTAGGAATTTCTCCACTTAGAATTATCAAGCCCTAAATGCGGGTTCTCCAAAGTTGTTGTATTAACTGGTGGAGGAGTTTGTGCCGCATTGGATAGTCCTCTAACAAAAGCCTGTAATGCATTGTTCACGTGTTCTGCAATCAATTGCTCTAGAGCGTCCTGATCCACGGTTTGTTTGTCTCCCTGTTGTTCATCAGCGCGCGAAATAGACATTTAGGTGAACTTCCACGGGATTGCTGAGGGGATCCCGTAGGTGTGTGGTGTGGTGGAGTTCCACCTTGTTGGTTCATCTGGTTGTTCTCGTTAACGGTTGACATACTTGGTTGTTAAAAAATGGAGTTTGGAAAATGAACAGATTATCATATTTCTGGTAACATAATCAATTTGTTTAACCCAATAATAGATTTCTCTGTCAAAGTCAATATCTAGAAGAAATCTGATTACTGATAACCAATATTTACTTTACTTTCCCAACAATTTGAAGAATAAATCAATGAATGGAAATAATTGACAAAGAAAATATGAAATAGATTGGTAATCACTTCCAAAATTACGGGTTAGAACTTTGAGAATAAAGTAAAGAATGGTTGCATAAATTTCAATAATTATCCGATAATATTACAAATGAGGTCCAGTCCTTATATAGGATCACACAATTATAACGGTTACCTTATTTCATTCGAGCTCACTAATAGTATTAATTGCCTTGATTGCTCGTTACCATATACAATTATAACGGAAATATTTATGTCTAAAGATTTCTTATAACCGTATCGATTTTCCTTCCTTATTTATGACAGGTTCATGCATCTTCCCTTCTTAACAACCTTTATTCATTCCGTTCATGTTTTCCCTTTTACAGCTGTCAGATCCGGCTCTTTTCTCAGTATAACCGGTGAGTGTTTCTCCCGTTCCTTTTCCGCATTCTTTAACTCTTCTAATTAAGGACGCCACTTGTTGCTATATCGATGGTCCACGTACCATTCCCTGTCACCTTGTTGATAGTCCGCGTGTCATGCCTTTTTTTCACTAATACATAACCCAGATCATAATTTGATATTTGTCCATACATCGCGCGGGTACTAATACTAGTTTCCTTATATTTGTTTGGAAATTAAGAAAGTCCACTCCAATATCTATAATACTAAAATCGTATGTAAACAAAATTAATTACAACATTCTACTGCAATTTCACAATATTAAATTTAGCTTGCTTATTTATTGATGGCAGAATAGCCTCACACACACTTGTACTTATTTGGTTTTGACATCCCGGTCCTTTTACTTTGCAAAGTTTCATCCAAACACTTGTAGTTGTTCAAAAGCGATGTTTTAAACCCTTTTGACCTCATGTGTTCTTCAAACGCCTGACATAGATGACACATCAATGCCCACGTCAGATTTTCTATAATACATCATTAATAATTAATTTTTTTATATTATTTAAAAAAATTAATATGTCTTTTTTCCATATCACCATCCTCTCCACGTTTCTCCTCCCTTATTCTCCACCATTCACCAGACATTTACCACCACTTTAAAACAGCCTACAAGGAATAATGTTTTGATAATGAATTTATCAAATTCTTTGCACTTAGCCACATTATTATGTACCTGCAATTTAAGATTTTAATCAAATAATCTTCATGAAAATTCTACTATTCAGAATCCAAAATGGCAGCCTTAATAATATCAAAATGGTCCCCTCGATGAGCACTCTTCCAGTCCTTCTTTATTTTTAGAACCCAACTCTTAAAATTTGCCTCACCCCCGATGGCTGTGATCCCTCTCCGACCACCCTTTACCTAAAAAGCTTTTTCACAACCGCATTCCATCATAACACTAATAATCAGCCATAAAAATTATCAACTATAAATGACTCGCCAAAAAAATCATCACCGCAAACTCCACCCAAAATTATTTGAGATTCCTCTAGCGAAAAACTTACCATAAAAGAATTCTGCCGGCAATCTTCTTTCACTTTTTCTATTTCTTTTCCTTGCAAAAAATCGTCTTCGGTAGTGCGGGAAGAAAAATGATGGAGGTGGGAAAGAAATTTCTCATTAAAAGTTGCTCAATCTGGGGTGTCTTCAGATTTAGGGCGACCACAGTGCTACTGGTGGAGAGTAGGTGTGTTGCAGTGGGTTTTGGGTTTTGGGGGAGGGAGGGGGGGTGCAGGGAGGGAGTGGAGGAACAGAGGGGAGAGATAAGAATGTGAAAGAGAAACCCTCTTTGACCTTTTTCTTAAATTTAATTTTTGTCTTTTCTTTTTCTTTTTATCTTTTCTTATTTTAATTATTTCTTGGTTTAAATATTTACTTTCATGCTTCTTCTACGCGTGAAATATATGTATTTTGTCCAACTCAGCTGTTAAGTTGCCACATAGACATGGTCAACGGTCAGAGGGGTTTAAAATATTACTTTTGAACAACTATAAGTGTTTGGATGAAACTTTGTGAAGTAGAAGAACTAGGATGTCAAAACCGAACAAGTACAAATGTCTACGAGGCTATTCTGACTTTATTGATTTTATAATAATAGTATCAAAGTATATATTTTTAGAAAATATTATCCGATATTAAACTTAAGAAAATATAAAGAAGAAATAACGTCTTTATTCAAACAAAAAACAATAGAAAAAAAATAAAGATTACCCCAAATTGAATACAGGGAGTACAATACCCTATGCACAGGGAACAAGCAACCGAAACTCTGTGTTCAAACCCCGAAAACACCATCGTCCCACTCTCACTCAGAAAAAAGAGAAGAAAACTGCTTAGGAGTTCGGAGTTTGTAGTTACACACGGATCCAATAGAGATTAATGGCGCTCAATCTTCGTCAAAAACATACAGGTAACTGACCTAAATTTTTTCATCAATTTCAGAAATACGAAATGAACTTACTTGATTTTCAATTGAGGTTTAATTGATCGATTAATTTCTGGAATTTTGTTCAGAATGCATTACACGGTTGTTGAATCTGAACCAGCCGGTGAATGCCGGCGGCACAGCTAACGAGGAGGTTTACAAGATCCTCATTTACGATCGGTTTTGCCAGGACATACTATCGCCGCTGATTCACGTGAAGGATCTCCGTAAGCACGGCGTTACTCTCTATTTCCTCATTGACAAGGATCGGAAGACTGTTCGCGATGTTCCTGCTGTATATTTCGTCCGACCTACTCACCTCAACGTCCAGCGTATCATTTCCGACGCCTCTAATTCACTTTATGATTCGTTCCATATGAATTTCTCCTCTTCCATTCCTAGACCCTTGCTCGTGGATCTCGCTTCAGGTTCCAATTCAATTTCGTCTCTATTTACTTTTTCTTAGCATTTATGTCACACACAACTCACAAGTGATATTGTCCGTTTTGGATCTAGAACTCCACAGTTTTAAAACACAGTGTTTAAGGCTTGCTTCTCTATATACCCAGCATATCTCCATGTTTTGCCCATGTAGGATTTGGGTAGGTGTACAATTTACCATTCTAGTTATAGTTTGTTTGGCCTAGGTTCATGAAAGCCAAAAATACTTATTTTAAAAAAATGTATTTTGGAGAGTTGAGGTGTTTGGTCAAGCTTTTAGGAGAAAAATAANTGCTTCTTCTACGCGTGAAATATATGTATTTTGTCCAACTCAGCTGTTAAGTTGCCACATAGACATGGTCAACGGTCAGAGGGGTTTAAAATATTACTTTTGAACAACTATAAGTGTTTGGATGAAACTTTGTGAAGTAGAAGAACTAGGATGTCAAAACCGAACAAGTACAAATGTCTACGAGGCTATTCTGACTTTATTGATTTTATAATAATAGTATCAAAGTATATATTTTTAGAAAATATTATCCGATATTAAACTTAAGAAAATATAAAGAAGAAATAACGTCTTTATTCAAACAAAAAACAATAGAAAAAAAATAAAGATTACCCCAAATTGAATACAGGGAGTACAATACCCTATGCACAGGGAACAAGCAACCGAAACTCTGTGTTCAAACCCCGAAAACACCATCGTCCCACTCTCACTCAGAAAAAAGAGAAGAAAACTGCTTAGGAGTTCGGAGT